>VXBR01008237.1:246369-357367 GCA_013400215.1 Cisticola juncidis
AAAAAAAAAATCTCTGTCCCAGCCACCGGTCTGTGCTTCAGACGAGTCGCCATCCGCAGAGGAATGTGCAGGAGTGAGAGCTGTTCTCAAAACAAACTTGTCGCTTCTTCGTTCCCTGCTTTGCTCTCAGAGCCAGTCTCAAAGGCACAGAACTCAGTATACAGCACAGACAGAGCAGGCGATTTGGGATACAAGCATCATAAAGTCACCCTAGGACAAGAGGCAAGAGGTAAACCTGTTCATGTCCTTGGAGCATCTCATTCCATGGCAACATGCCTGAGACTTTGTAGCGTGATTGAAAAATATGTGTGTTACTGTCATATTAAGGGTTTTGCAGTGCACTCCTCACTCAGGCACAAGATCTGTGTTGTTTTGGCATGTCTGATTTTTCTCGAAATCATTAAGTTTGGGATGATTTTTCTTTTTTTGTGCTGTAGCACATATCTCTGTAAAAGAAGACATTTTACCCATCCAAATTTACTTCCATGTCAGTGCTGTTAAAACTGACTATGGCTACCCTCAAATTCTGGTTTGTAAACCTGGGTTTACCTTCTTTCTTTTAAGCAGGTTTAACATCTTTTGCTTCATGGTTCCATGGTTATGTAGAAATCAGATCTAATGTGCAACCTAGTGTTTTTATCTGTGAAGCTGAATACAGTGGATCAGCCTCATCATCCACGTTTTTTATGTGCAAATAAAACTTTGTCACTGTTAATTATTTCAACTGAACCAGAAGGTTTAGGGCCAACATCAGAAATTATATAGGCTCACAAAAGCAGGATGACTTTGGAATATTTTTTTGTTAGTGAAGCCCTTTACTTCACCAAAGTCTACCAAATGTATTGCAAAATTTTGCTTTTGAGAAGCAAAACTTCCATTAGGAAATATTTCATAAGTATTGTAGGAAATATTACCTAAAGACAAAACTGAAAATCTAGGGTTTTTTTTTTTGAAAAATTTTGAAAAATTGAAATGTTTTATGTTCTACCATACCCTGGACCAGACTCAGAGCATCCTCTGCTTGCGGAATGGTGCCTTGTTAGCCTGCACTGTTATTAAAAGAAATCTAAAGCACACTTATTTCTTCTGGTTTTAGCTTGTGGGTGATAGCTTTCCTTTACTTTCTGTCCCTGAATTCCCTCTGGAAAAAATTTGGTTGTGATGTTGTGCTCATGCTCTTTCTTTCTCTGTCAAGATATTGATTTCATCAGCTGAATTTTTATGTTCCAGGCCGTGTGTGAACAGTTGTTCTATGCCTAGTAAGACTTCCATTTGCCAAGCAAATCTACTTCTAGTACTTAAACTTCACGTGAAATCTTTGCTGGTAGAAGATCTAAGCTCAGTACAGCCTGTGAAAGTTAGCTAGTTAGCAAAGAATACTTTAAACTCTAGGCTGTAGCCAGAGTTATAACTGCAGAGGAATTAAAGCAGAGGTTTCATTATCATGCTATTTCAGGAGAGAGAAATTAGTCATAGAATTTTCTTTTGTTTGTTTTTGGTTTTTTTTTTTTTTTTTTTTTTAATATAGATCATACTGAAAAGACTGGATGGCTCTTTCTGCCATCCTGCTTAACAGTGAAAATTATGTAGGCTATGGCTTGAATATGGAGTGAAATATATTAATATTTTTGACTTGCTGAAATATTCTGGTACCTGGTAGTGCAAATTGTTTTTAAGTCCATAAGAATTATTTGATATAATTTCCCTAGCGTGGTTATTGTAAAAGATATCAGGACATATATCTGTGTTATACAGCTTAAAATCCAAGAGTGTATATCTCATTATAGGCCAATATTTTTCTTCTCTTGGTAACAAAAAAACCTCATATCATGAGGTTTTTCATGAAGTGTTTCATGAAGAACATAAGACTTAAATCAACTCCCACCCAGATAGCTCCATTTATAAGGCAAAAAGTATTTTCTGGTGCTTCTTTGCACTGATGAGATTGCTAGTGCTGCTTTTCATTTAATTGTGAGCCACATATTCCATTAGTATCTGGATCTCTGACTCTGTCAGGTTAAAAATGATGCGATTTGAAGCTGCAGTGTTTCTCTGGCTCCACTGCTGCTCTTGAGGGGGATCTGGCAGAGATTTTTTTCACATTTCCACTTTTTCCACTTTCAGGGACAGGCCTTCTGTTCTTGAATTTGCCCTTCTTGACTCCCTATTCCCCATTTTAGGAAAAAAAAAAAAATTAGGCAAGAAGTTTTCTTGCCCTGCTCCTGTGGGATTTGAGTTCTTGAAATTAGGATGTGCTAAAATTCAGAATTTGTTGGTGTGCAAATGGTTCTTTTAATTGCTGTGCAATTGCAGGGAAAGTAAGCACATCAGGGCCTGCAATTAGAGACCCAGTAAGCAGTTGAAAATGTTTTTCTAATTTTTCAGGTGCATTCCCAAATGCACAGGTATGCCTGTTACAGCACATTCTTATGACTCTGAAGTGTACAGGGGAAATTGACTTTTGCATGCACGGATAGGCTGAATATTTTAGTTCTGGAGACAACAGCAAACATGTATATTTTATGTTGAGTACAAATTAGCCATACAGGATATCAAATGAGTGCCTGAGGGAGCGTTCAGAGTGCTGAAATTAGAGACTGAATGAAATCTATTTAGTATTAAACCAGTCAAATCCTGAGCTGGCTTCTCCACTGGTGTCAATCAGTCCAGCTCCATTAACTCCCATGAAGCTGTGTCTCTGTGTCTGCTGGGGAAGAGGTCTGCTCTGAATATTTTCAGTAATCACAGCACAGTTCTGTTAAGAGAGGAAAAATGCCTTTCTGCAGTGTTTGGGCTGTAAATTCACTCACAGTTTATAAATGAGCTTTGTGCCTGGCCTTTATTTAGTCCTGCTGGTGCACTGCCTTTTGTCATGGAGAGCTTCTCAAGCCCCGATGGAAGAGGGAGGACCTGAATGGGGGCCAAGCAGGATTTGCTTGGATGCTGAGCCTCTGTGCTGCCAGCTGGCATGGGAAATGCATGTCCCTACCATGGGGGAGACCTGCACTTGCTCTTGGAACATCCTGTGGGCTTTCCTATCCTTTAATAGCCAAAAATTGTGGCTTTGGACTCAGGTTAGGTTTTTCAAAATTAGCCAGATTACTTATAAGCTTAGAAGACATGTTCCTTTTAGCAGGACTCAGGGTCCTAAATATACAGGATTTTTAATCATTGTTTCTCAAAGCCTTGAGTAATGAAGATACTTTGTAAAATTTCTTCCTTCTGAAAGTGACAGGTTCTTACAACATATCACAGTTTCATTAACTGCACTGATTAGAAACAAGTCAACATGAGTGTTATTTCTGTCTGCCAGTTTTAATTACCATGCAGAAGAAAGAGGAGTAAAGATGCACAAACAATTGTCCTGTTTCAGTTTGATGATCTCTCAATATAGAGACTGCCAAGCTTCCTTGGAGGAGGCAGAATGTGTCCTCACAGCAGTATAAGACAACTTCTCTTTCATTAGAATACAAGGGATTTTTGATGTTTGTGCTCTAGTGCCTTAGGTCAGCACTGGGAAAGAATTGAATTGTTAGATTTGACAGCTAATTCTTTCAGGTTTAATTTTTGCATGGTTTCTTGAAACCAAGACAGAAATCTTTGCTTGCCAGCACACAAACTTTCACCCGGCTCTGGTTATCACTCATGTCATTCATTGCATGTTCCCTCACAATAAGCAATAGCAAACAGCAACAACTCCTTAATCATTTACCTCACATTCTTGCAGTTGTAAATTCTCCCATTTCATTAGAGGCAGGCAATGAATAAATTGTAGCTGCAGTGTCTCTTTTCTGATCCGAGGTTATGGTTATTCCTAAAGTGCCAGCAGAACCCCAAAAATCTGTGAATATTACAGCAGCCTCTTCCACAGGGGTGCATTACAAGCATACACTCTTGCAATTAAGAACATTAATTATTAAGATAAGATAATCTTGATGGTGCCAGTGAAATCAGCTGAGGACTTCTGTTCTTTTTAGTCTGACCTGCAGGGTTTGCTCTCTGCTGGAGCACCTGCAAGGCCCTTTGGCAGATGGGGAAGAAGTGTGTAGTATTTAAAATAGACGAATATCCATTGGCAAATAGGGAAATAATGTTGTATTTGAAGAATTAGAATCATAATGAATTGAAATTAACCTTTTTAGTTTCATATTTGCAGATAATGAATACTGCACACATCACCAGTTGCCACTTCCCAGAGAAGGGGTGTGAACCTCCTGAGAAAGGAAAGACTAATTTGGTTTCTTGTCCCTTACTTTTTAGAATAGGATAGTAGAAACATCTGACATGCCATGAAATGTTTTATTTTAAGAGTTATTACTTCTACTTGGCTAAAGTCTCATTAATGCCCAGGAATTCTCTTACCTGATCACTTACATGCTCTTTAACTTGTTCCTGGAGAACTCTTTCTATTTTGCATATACTCAGTGTCTTTGTTTTAATATAGGTTTAAAACATAATTTATCTTAAATAGATATAATTCCTAGATGTCATTCATCCAATTCCATCATTGCAGGCACTTTCTATGAATACTCAGCACTCAGGAGATCCCAAACCTTGCCTGTCTCTTTCCAGAACCCTCCTGGAGATTTTTAATCAGAGACTTAGATGTTGTATTGAAGAGAAGAAACATTTTGATAAAACAATCTCCCAAATCAATAAACCCTACAGATTTATTGCTCTAATCCACATCCAATGTTATGGCAATATCTACTAAGTAGGAAGTATAACTCTGTACAGAATCAAAATTTCAGAAAATAAAAAGGAGTTAAGTACAGGATTCACTTAATCTAGACATTTAGTGGATTATACTTCCCATAAGGAATTTTGAGTATTTAATAAACATATTTCTGGGTTTCTTTGCTTACTTATATTGTCCTTAGGCACTTAAATAGTCATCACTTTTAGTCTTTTACAGATATAGGTCCTACAAACAAACCTGAAAATCCTTATAATTAAGAACCTCTTTTCATTCTTGTCTCTGTTAATGCTAAAAGATTTAATGTGGTATATAATAGTCTGTTGGACATAAGTCAGTCTAACAGTAATTGTCTCACAAATACAGGGTAATTTCTGATAACAATGCTTTAGAAATTATTCTTTAAGAAAAAAGAAAAAATTATGAACAAAAGGATAGTAGAGATGCTGCTTGTTTTGGAGGGATCACAACAATGACTAATAAATTATACCAGTAAGCTGGGAAAGTCATCTCACTAGAGCTTTTTGCCTTTCTCAGTTTGGAAGTTTATGTATTACTGTTGGAATTTTTCAAATATTTCCTGAGCTTGTATAATCTTAGAGTGGACTTTCAGAACAAACAGGCCCAACCACTGCAAGAGCTGGAGCAGTTAACATATTTTTCGTGAGAAGTTGGAGCTGCTGCACTTTTATGAGTGTGAGATCTCATCAACATAATCAATTAGGCAATACTGGGCAATACAGGTGCTCCAGTTCATATATTTTCTGAAAACAAACTTCCTGTCTAATTTAATTTTACATATAGAATGTCGCTGTTGGACACGAAATGAACCACACTGACTCCATGAATTCTCAGAAGGCTAGGAAAAAAGGGGTTTATTCAAAATGTGATTTCTTTATATACTATTTAGAGAGACCAATATGATTGGATGGGCAAAGTAAACACCTCTTCAACCACACTGGTTAAGCCAGAGGGCCATCAAGAAGTCCCTCCTCTGAAAGGACTGAATAGCACAGGTACAATTAGCAAAGCATCTCTTTTTGTTTACAGCAAATCTCCTGGGAAAGAAATTTCACAGACCAAAACATCTCAGACATGAAATCGGGTCTACAATAGAAAATATTTTTGTGAGATGCTTTTTATTTAGCTGCTCTTCTAGCTTTAATCTTACTGTAGGGCTTTCAAGTTTATGTCAAGAAAAACTTTAATTCAAATATTGGAGCTAGTGCCTTATACCTTTGTAACTGCTTCTTTCATTCCCTGCCCCACCTCTGCTCTCTTCCAATGCTAGAACCAGAAAAGTCTGTGATAAAGTCCCTAAATATATTTCATTAAATCTCATAGACAAAAAAAAAAAGTTTAAAAACCTGTGGCTTTCATAGTTGTCTTTGTTTTTCAACTATCTGCTCATTAGAAGTGGCAAAACTGATTTTTTTCCTATCATGAGACTAATTGTTTTAATCCATGTGGTGTCTTGACTGTCTTTTTCTCCTTGACAGAACTAAAGACCATATGAAAGTCATATCCAGTAAAAAGTGTTTTAGGTTTAAGCCTTTTTTCTGCATCTTCTACTTGTTGGACCCAAGTTTTGATTTTCTTAAAACATTTATGAGAATATTTAACCTTCAGTAGCTGCTGAGAAAGTAGGAGAGTAAAACAGGACCTTGTATATGCAATAAACTGCACTTCAGCAGCAAAGTCCCAGTGCCCAGATCCTGGGAGGCAGCTGGGGTGAGGTGTGTAGGATTGGAGGGACCTTACAGTGCCATGAGGAAAAAGAATAAGTTGGAAAAGAAATAGTACAAAATCTGTAGTACAAAAACCTTGGTGGTGTAAAAACAAGATAGTGAAGGCAACCTTCTGAGGAAAATAAAACCAACATTGGTGTTACATTTGAGAATATAACCCAGTCAGGAAATACAAATATTCCGCTGCCATTTTGTTCTCCACAGTAGTTTTCCTTCAGCTGTACTATTTTTGATGTTTTTAGAGCTGGCTACATAAGATGATTCCAATTTTCGTTTTAATGTGGATATTTTAATGTTGAATTGCTGGCTCTTATTTTTCCTTTTTGCTTGGGTGTGTTTGCAGATGAAATATCTCACTTGGTGTGAGGTTGCTCTTGTATCGCAGCTGGGAGTAAGGAACTGGATTCATTTTCCTGAGCAGTACACAACTGTTGTGTTTTGCTCCTTGGAGGGATATCATAGGCTGTGGAAAAACAGAAAGGCAACCATGGACATAAAGATTAAGGGGAGAGAGGCAGCTGTAAATGTAATGTTGGTGAATGACAGGAGAGTATTCTGGGAACAGGGTAGTTTTAATGTATTAGTAAGGCTAATAAAGACTCAGAAGGTCGTCATTTCAAGATCTTCAAATTCAAAGTGCCTTAGGCAAGTTTACTTTAATTTGCTCTGGTGTATATCCATGCCTGTACACAGAACAGTAATAAAACCAGAGTAACTCCTGCTTCAGTGTGCCATTTAATATGGTTCCAGGATGTCAGGGGAATGCAGAGTAAAATTTTTTTCTGACTTCCAGAACAAAGGCAGCACCATTCAGTGCCATCAGCAAAATCCCAGTTTAAATGACAGCCCCTTTAAGGTCGTTGTTCAAGGTTAAAAAGAAAAGCAGAAAATACCTTTTTTTCTTTTTTCTTGTAGGTATTAATTAGTGCACTTGGTCTTTTTAGTTGGTTTCAGTTTGGGGGGGGCGGAAGCTCTCTTGTATTTCCTTGGCTCTTGGTGCTTGAACTTTGGCACTCTTAAAAAAAACATTCATCCACTCTCTCTTGGAAATCCTGGCTAAATAATGCCTGTAGTTTTTTGTACCCAGCTTTCCACTCATCTGGAAAAGTGTAATATCATACTTTAGAAGTATTTTTTTAATTGATTAGAATCATTATACCTCCATGGGATTTCTGGTAGTGCTATTATACTGGAGAGACTAAGTTCATGTTATGGCTGCTGTTTTGTTCTTGTGGTTTTTAGCAGCTAGTGGTTATAACCCTTGTTTCATTTTTCACTAAAAACATGTCTGTGTTTTTTTTGCATCCTACAGAGTGGGTGCAGTGCAAAGTTGAAAATTGTTTCTCTTCAGAGGTCTGGATCCATAAGACTTCTAAATCCAGCGCAAAACTTCTGTTGGTTTTGTACTTTTCCCACACTTGTTCAGAGGTAATTTTCTCTCTCTCTTCCTCTCTCTTGTAATTATTATTTTTTTTACTCTAGCTTCTGGGATTTTGTACTACAGTGTAATTCCATGCCAGTGTTGAGTTTCTGACAGCTCTGGAGAGAGTGTGGTGTTGAGTAGAGCATTTAGGCCTGCTGGGTATGAGCAAAGTGCCTCTAGGATCCCCAGTATTTTCTCAAGATAAAAAAGGTATAAGGAAGTTTTTTGGGCTGGGAATTTAATTAAAAAATAGAAAAAAAAAAGAGGTATTATACAATAGCATAGCTTTTGAGAAATTGGTACTCAAATTAATGAGATAATTGACTATTTGCCATGGGTGGAGAGATAGCATGGACCAGGGCAGCAAAGAGGGAGTGATTTCCTGAAAATAGTTGGAAAATGCAGTCTTCTTTACACATATTTAAAAATAAAGATAAAAACAAAAGTATGGAGGTGAGAAGTTGGAAGAAAGACAAACCAGTCCTGTTGCTGTGTTTGTGTCCTGATTTGGAAGGTCTGGGAAACTGCTGAGCTATCAGAAGTCTGTCCTGGACCAATAACATTTTTATTCCCACTGAACTGGTAGTATGTAAAATATGAGACATATAATGAAAAACAAAACCCCAAGCAAACTCCAAAAATCCCCAGAAAGCTTTTGACAAAACACAGTAAAAAAGAGCATTCAGCATTTTCAAGCCCTTTCTCCTGATCGAACAACAACAATGCAAATGCAACAGCTGAATGAATGTTAACCCATGAAAATTATTTGTCATGTTTTTTTCTACTACCCACAGGAGTAGTAACAACTTGGTTGTCAGAGCTGGTGAACACCCAGAGCACTTGTTCTCCATGCTCCTATGCCCACAAGGGCATAGAAATAACACTACAAATCAAGGTATTGTATTCTGATCCTATATATGGAACATATTTTGAGTAATATTTTTTTTTGGGAGAGGCGACCACTGTTTTTTACTCTGTAAGAATTGAGTGCTAGTTCAACGTCCCTTCTGGCAGATTGCATGTGAGCCATAAACACAGACAAGGATGCAGATCACTGATTAAAAGGCTGACTTTTCATGTTGTTAAATGTATGATCAGATTGAAGATCTTAGTTCAGAAAACAGCATGTTTTTCTTTCCCTAATTAGGCAAGTCATTTTAATTTAAACTGGGTACAGTAGCCTTATATATAATTTAAGACTGTCAGAATTTGGAGTTATTTCAGAATATATTGAGTTTAACTTCTTTTAAAGACTGAAGTTTTATTGTGGTGTAGATTCATTAAGCCTAAAACCGTATTCTGCGTTAACAATCCAGAGACTGCTGCATATCTGGCCTACAAAGGCTCATAAACTCTTCAGCAAATTTAGTATCCTACAGCTTTTTAACACTAAAGTATTTTAAATAAACGCCATGAAAATATTTGTAGGATTTCTCCTGTTAATCCTTATGGCTGCTGTTACACTGCAGCTGTTAAAATAAGGGCAATTTAATGGTAATATATATTTGCACATGGGAGTCAGAGGTCAGAAAGGGACCTCAGGAAGTTTCTAATCCAACTTCCATCTGAAAGGAAGGTCAACTGTAAGACTGGAATAAGTTGCTTAGGGTTTTATGCAGTTGAGTCTTGAAAGCATCCAAAAATAGAGAGTTCACAACAGCTCTGGGCAACCTCTGACGCTTCTGGATTTTTTTCTCAGAATGGAGAAGCTTAAGTGTAGTTTCAGTTTTGTTACGTTAGATACAGGCTTTTATCTAATTCAATAGGTTTGAATTGGGCTGGGCTGTTTATATTATACACACTGACTTTGTCAAGTTCTTTATCAGGCACTGGTACTGCACAACAGTCCTTCAGAAAACGGAAAGCAAATCTCTTGCTGAATTAACTCCTGTTGATTTGCCTTAGCAGCTGAAGATGCTCTTTTTCCCCTAATTCCACTGAATTATTAAGGCGCTTTTTAAATTTTTGAAATTTTTTTTTAAATTCAGTTTCCTTATAAATCAGAAAGGTCTGCTCAGCAAGAGAAATCTTTCCCTATAAAGTCTCAGATTTGATCAAGGCCATGTTCCTTGGGGTACTGTTTTATTTGACATTTCACACTGTCATGGTGCATATCAAACAAAAACTGCATCTACTACTTATAAAGTTGACTGTTGAGGGTTTTTATACCTTTTGATGTTTGCTTGTATGTTTTTAATATGCATCACATATCCTTCTTGTATATCTGTAACCTTATTCTGATTGTCTGAAATTTAAAGTAGAGGTCATAGGATGTTCCTATGAATCAACCAGACAATCCATGCTCTGTGTAGTATCTTCTTAGTGTGGTGCATTAACCTGAATCACACAAAAAAACACAGGATAAACACACTGGGAACTTCCAGCACAGTGCATAGACTGTAGTGGAAGCCTCTCAGTCTCAATCATGTTCTTTGTGTTTATAAAAACAGATTTGACCTGCCTTATCTAGCAGTTAATCCAATATCCATGTCAATTTCAGATGCCCATTGGCAAAAATCTTCATCAAGCAGTGGTTGTGTGATTTGCATAAAGTTTTGATCTGCTTTTTTTTTCTAAAGACCGTGTTGATACATTTCGTATGAAGACTGAGTAAATGGAAAGATTTTCTGGCTGGATCTGGAGTCATCCTTAAACAGGCACATACACAGGTTAGAAAATGGATCTTTCTTTGTATGTTCTTATGTATGTATGGATGAATAAAGTGCAACTTTAATTTAAATTTTGATACTAAATTTGTTATAGAACAGTGAATTTATCTGTGCAATCAAGCATGTCTTGAGTGAGTGGTCTGTAAGTAGCTACATTTTCAACTGTGGAAATTTTTTAAAATTTCTTTTTGTCATATAATTCTTGATTTCTAAGTCTAACTGCAACTGCTACTCTTGGCAAGCCTACTCAAAAAAATCAGTTCAGCAGAAATTCCAGCTCACTCTTTTGCTAATATCTTTCATAAAACCTCAAAAAGTTTCAAGTATTCTTATGGTCATCCCCCATGTGTTTCCTTTCTGTGTTAGCACACATATGCTTTAATTGCATCCTTTTTCAAAAAAAGACACTCACTCTCACTCTTCAGTGAAACAATCTCTATTCATGAGATAGAAGAGGTATTGAAGAGAACATGGAATTTGAAAGCCTCACAACCTTTGTCCAAGGAAGGAATCCTTAGGGAAAAGGGGATATTCCTCTTTCTGAAGCCAAGAACAGATAAGAACTTGCAGGCCCTTATGAGGGAAGATGAGAAAATGAAGCTCTTCATTGTTTGATATAATTTTTCAGTATTTCACAATTTCTCTTGTACAAACAATAAGAATCTCTAAGGTTTAGTTAGAGCACACATGGCTAGTTTTTATATCCAGGGATAGAAATACACACATTAAGGAGGGTGTTTCATATTAAAAGGCCACATATCTGGAAATAGTTTGGTTTAAATATATATTGTATAAAACCTGATTCACTGCTGCATAATGATAGTTTTGAAGTCAGTTGATTTCAATGTATTTTGGGACTGAAGTAATACAAGAGTCAATCAGTTCCACAATTATTTTGGGAAAAAATGATATGCTATTAGTTTTGTGGATTTTTTCTGTACAAGTCATTACTACTTAAGGAGGGAAACCATACCTTTCTTTATATGTCTAAATTAATTTCATCTTGCATATGCAGATATGTTTCTTTTTAGGTTTGATTAGGGAAAGGTTTTTTTTTCCTCTTTTTTAAATGGCAGATGTCTCAGATGAGTAAGAGAATTAAGCATGCTGTTATGAGCAAGAATCCTAAAAAATCAGATTATTTTAAGAAAGAGGAACTAACTGTGAAAAAACGAGCTTACTTACTAACATCTCTAAATTTAACTCATTAAAAATAAGATATTTTTTAACCACCTTTGACAACTGAAGTTGTTAATAAAAAAAAAATAATCCAGTTCTTAACATTTTCTTAGTAACAAAGAAGAGATGGTAACATTTTAGGTGTAAATTAATCAAATATATGACACTGGCTGACAGGGAGAAATTTTAGTAGCTATCTTAACTGCTATGGAAACAGTGGTCTTAAGGCAGCTTGCAGGGTATTTGTTGAGGTTGAAGGTTCAAAATACTTTTTTTCTTGTCAATCTTCATTAAGGTGTAAAAATTGTGGTAATAGATGTGTTATATGCAGTTCTTTAATTAGCTGAGAATTACATGTTGATAAGTATGTGGTAACATAGCTGTCAAAATATCTTAGAGGTCTGAAATATTATTTAGGGTTTTGTTTAAATTGTCCGAGATGGATATACAAGTATTAACAACAACTTAAAAGTAAAGAAAGAAATGGTGGAAATATATTCACATTGCAAAGAGAAATATTGGAACACTAATGGGCTCTTGTCAGCTAAATGTTATTACTGAGTATTCACACAGAAATGTAAATCTTCTGTTTTATTGATCAAAACCTTGTGAAACTGTGGGAAAAGACAGTTTTCCTCAAATAATGTTTCAGGAAAAATAGGGAAGGATCCATGATTAATTGCTACTAGAATATACTTTTTGTTAGTGTAAATCTACCAAGTACCAAACTACCACAAACTGTTTGCCACAGTTTCAAAGGTGCATCTCTGCTTGCAAGAAGCATTTAATTGTGATCAAACTTAGAATTCATGTCAGACATGTGGCTACCCAGACTTTAGCAGGTCTGGAAAAAAATTCTGCCAATATTGTTTTATTCACACAGAGAGAAAGGGCATCCTGCTGGAGCTCCAGTCTGAAAAGGCACAAGAAATGATGAAATTATGTTCTCAGCATTCAGAGAGCACTGGTAGGAATGTGGCACTAAGGTCAGTGGTGGAAGCCTAACAAAAAATTACTTTTCCCTGACAAATGGAGGCATGTAATAAAATAGGAAATGTGGAAATAAAACGGGAAAACAGTTTCAGGTGAAGTAATCTGAGAGTAGAAGGGTTGCTGGGGTCCTGTTTTATCTAGAGATGATCTGAGAACTATTGATAATGGACAAAAAAAGTAATTCTGAACCTTGATTGGATATGAAGAGTCAGATGAACTACTCCCACATGATGCTATCAGCCTTTATGTAAGAGTTTTTACACTGTATCAAAATAGATTACTAAAACCTGACCTTGTTAGTCTCTGCCTATTCAAAGATATATTCGTTCTTCCAACCTTCAGAATCATGAGACTGCTTGTTTTAATAGCTGCATAAACAATGCTTTTAATATTAAGAATTTAGGGTAAAGCAAAAAAGTCAGTGGTATTATCTCACAACCCACATCTATGGCAATGAATTCTTTTCATGTTTTATTCGATGCAGTTGCTGCTTATCTTCCTAACTTCAAGTTTTCTAGCTGACAAATTTACTTTAGTGGTTCCTTCTAGAATTTTGTGCTTTCTTTTTATTGTTGATGGGTCACAGTTCATTGATGATTGTAGATGACTGTGATGTATTAACACGTGGCAGTTAACTTTTCCATTTCCCTTCCTTAATAAAGTATAAACTTATAATTATATGTGCATATGTAAAACACTGCAAATAAAACTTGGAAAGCCAGGTGGGCCAGCTATCCAAAAATCATTAATGACTGCTAATAATTTGATGTGATGGCTTTTGAAAGACACTGTGTTCTACTTAGGGATTTTATTACTTATGTAGGCTGTTTCATCATCTCTTTACAATTGGGGAAACCAGAAAATAGTCTTGATGGAAAGGTTTAGGGTGAGAAGAAGATGCAATTAATGGACACAGGTATTAGTAATGACACTGCTTGGTGTAGCTCATTTAAGCCTTTATTCTCACTAGTATGTAAATAATGTGCTTAATACTGAGAATGCACTTCAGCATTTCCCTTCTGGGTGTTTCAGTCTTGACTTGCTTTTATGAAAATTAATGATCTGTTCTACTTTAACACCCTGAATGGGAAATTGCAGAAGGGCCTATCTCTCTATTGTGAGAGCATTGGAGCTGGATCATAAAAAGCTTGTAGTTAAACCATCATTTGTGGGGAAAGATCCAATGGTAAACATGGAAATGGCCCATATCCAATAAAAAAGATTCATGTGTTTTCTCCAGATGTTGTCCTTGGCTTAAAAGTATCTGCTGTAAAAACTGCTATTTCACATGTGCTTTGGGGAGAAAAGAGAATTAGGAAGCAGAGAGAAGGACGTGGAATAATCACATAAAGTTTTTCAGATGCACAGCTTAAAGGGGTGATTTGCAGGACCTTATGCAGTGCTGGCTCAGCAGGAGAGGCTGTGGGAGAGGATGGAGGGAATGGTTGCCCTCCTGTGCAGATCCGTGACGGGAATGAGACTTTGGTGCCATTCTGGTGTCTGCACCTCAGGGAGGACAAAGCTGAGAAGGTGTGAGAAAAGGCACTGAAACCAGGGTTAGAGAGCCAACTGCTGCTGCACAAGGAGGCACTGAGAAGGCTGGTTGAACATGTCTGGGAAGGGGTAGGGTTGAGATTTATAAACTCTAGCAGTTGGTGAATATAGCATGTGTAAAAGAGGGTGCCCACATACCCCCAGATCAGTGGATGTAAGCCTGGCTAGGATGGATACCTGTAAAAATCTGTCCATAGTAGAACAGACCTGTTCCTGGGATAATTCATTTCACTTCTTAGAGAGGTTTTTCCTCCTAGCATGATGGCATTGAACAATTTATGTGGCCTCTTTTTCCTGTGGGTCAGTGAAAGGCTAAGCTGTGCAACTTCTTTTCCAGGAGACTGTAGGAAAATTATAGGAAAGGGGTTTTGTTATGGACCACAATTTTGAGGTTACTCTAGCATTTATTTGCCTTACATGACTATGAACTAGTCTTTCTACTTGGTCAGAAGTGCACAAGAAGGACAGTTGCAGGTGGAAGGTTGAATAAACCATTGATTCTCAAAAAAATAACAAGAAATTTGCAAAGAATATTTTTCTTTTTCCTCAGTAGCTGCAGTCTCTTGCTCCCTGGATATTGCTCTCACATGAAAGAAGGTTAACTTTCTTCCAACCCTTTAGACACATCTTGAACCCCTTTTCCATGGCAGCCAAGGTGTTTTCCAGGGACTTCTGACTGCCCTAAAGTCTTCATTTTTATGGTTCTGTATATTTAAAGGGAATAGAAATTAATATTAGGTGAGATAAAATCAAGATGAAGAGAGAAGACTGCAAAAGCAATGGGACATTTTATGGCTAGTAAGAAGATGAACAAGTTTAAATACCCTTGTACTAGCACTCAGTTAAATGAAAATAAAGTGAGCAGAGATGACAGGTTTGAATATTAGTGGCAAGACAACACTATTCTAGGTTTCCTTGACAACTCAGACCCTTAGCCTATAAATAATTTTTTCTACTATTTAAATGTACATTTTGTAGGTTTTAAGTCTGGACTTTAGAAACCTGAATTATGGAGACACTGAGGAGAAAAAGGAATGACAAGATTTGTATATAATCAAAAAGCAAGGAACTGAAGACCTCCCTCTCCTCAGCACTGTGTCCCTGTGGTCTCAACCACCCAAAGTCAAGGCCTTACACTTTCTGTCTCATCTGGCCTCACAAGCACTGTTACTAGTTCACAAATTGCAAGTTGATTCAGATCACCCTTAAATCACCCAGCATCCTTCAGTTAACTCTTGTCTGCCTGAATTGGTTCACTTTCCAGGACTCCTGACAGACAAGGTCCCTACCTAGGTCAGAGCCTCTAAATGCTCATTTTCTCCCTGGACTACATTTCAGAAGGCACCTCTGTAACGCCACAAGTTGTCACAAATTGCAGAAGATTACAAGGCAAAAGTCTTGTTGCAGCAGGAAATTAATTAACAAAGAAAACCTTTAAGCACTCACATTATTTAACAGCATTAGGTCAGTCTGATGTATACAGTAAGCGCTCCTAAAAGACACATAGAATTCAAAAAATTCTAATATATTCTCATTCGCAGATTTCTCTTTCTTCTTGAATCTCAGGCCTTATGCTAGGTTCTCCTATGGATTTCACAGCTCCTACTTCTATTAAAAGATGCTTTTAATAGAATATTAAATAAATACCTGTTATCTGGCAGGGGATAAGAGGCAGCCTATCCTGCAGAGACTAGCACTGCTCTGAGATGCCATTCCTGCTTTTATTCTGCAGCAGTGCACGTGGTGGCTGCTAGCAGGTTTGCTTTCAGGCTGTTTCTGCTCCTGTATGATGCTGAAGAACTGATAGATGGCACAGTAAATGGTTTGAAATTACGTTAAAGACAGACTGTTACCTGCAAAAATAAAAGCAAACAAGGAGAACAGGCAAGAAATCCAGGATGTGAAATCCAGTAAATAAGTAAGGTATTCTGATGGCATAATGTCAAATCACCATGTAAATAATGCTGAAAAGAATTATCTTTCAGGAGACCTCTGTGATCCAGTGCTGGATCTCTGTCTCCATTTTGCTTTTGCCTTATGTAAGCAAGACAACAGTCTTTCTTCCCCAGATCTGGAAGGCAGAGTTTGTTTAAAGAGAGTGCACTGTATTTTGCATATTTTATTTCTTTCTGGATGGTATATGTTCAGAGCACGACTAGAAAGAACTCCAGAGTGTGATCTTCCCTTTCCAGTCTTATCTTTGTTGATGAGCACTGACACAGGCATCACTGTGGCCACTAAAGTGCCCTCATTACTGCTGAGATCACAGGCATGGAAATGCATGGGATGTCTTGGTGAGAGCACTTGTAGGTCTTTCACAAAATCAGATAGATGTCACTGTTTCACTTGCATTCTGGGTTTTCAAGGTTTTTCTCATGGTGTTTTTTTTTTTTTTTTTTTTTTTTTTCATTTGTTCGGTATTTTTTTCTGCTTTTAAAAGTTAAAAAAACCCCAAACCTGGATGCAATGGGGAGCAGCCTGAGCTTTCCCAAGTGTTTTCCTGGTTAGTCCTTCCCTGAATTAGCTGTCATAGCACTAGCACTAGTCTGAAAATTGTTGATAGTTGGTTGGACTCCTGCAGCTTCTCTTAGAAGTCTACTTCTGAGGCAACCCTATCCTGATGGGTTATTTCTATAATATTTATATTTATCCAACACGGCAGATGTAGCTGAAACTAGCTGCCTCAAGTCCTAGTTTGGGGCCTGAACAGTTGGACTGTTGTACTGTCTTGTCAGACACTTTGAAAAGCTAATTGTGTCTATCATGGTGATATCAGGTGTTTCATGCTGATATTCTTTCTCAGAGAAAGTAATTCTATTTTGGCAGATCTGTCTTTCCTTGTAGGGTCAGTCTCTTTAGCTCTCTTGCTTCTGATTTTTCCTTTCTATCAAAACTTCTGGAAATGGGGGGTGTGTAAGAAATGTTGTTTTAAATAATAAGCACAGCTTGTTAAATTGCAGACACAACATTCATGATGTCCGAGTTTAAACAGAGAAATAAAGAGTTAGAGCACAGTACATCATGTATTGTTCTTACAGTAAATATTATTTTCTATCAAGTGTAAGCAAACACTCAGTAAATCTCTCTCTCCTACCTCAATTTACCTGTTGGGATATGTATGGTATGGTTGCTTTAAGGGTTTATCTCTCACTTGGTACCTATAAATTCACAAATGTTGTCATAAATCTATTAATTACTGTGCAGTAGCTCTTATCTTTTTCTCCTGCTTTCTTGGTTTTACATTGTTGATAGTTATGTTGACAGTATTAAATAATACTGAATAATAAATACTTGATTAAAGACAGCAAAAAAAGTGGTTGACATGATGTGGACCAGTCTTTTAAAAAGTGTACATAATTCAAAACCTTCATAGTCATACCTGTTAGCTGTTTTGAATGCTCAAAGACCTAAAACGAGGTGATAGATTTGATGATTCTCTTTGGAGGAAAGTGGAGGAATAATTTTATTAACAAAACAGAGAAGTTTCACTAAAAATCTAAAAAATCCTCTTTTCAGAAAAGAGGAAATACTTATTGTCCCATATACAATTATGCTTGATTTCTAACCCTGTTATTCCAGTTCCTTTGGAATTCCTTTAAAGCTCTTGAGATTGACTCTAATTTTATGAAATGGAGTTCTTACTTTAGTATAATACACCAGGAAGATATTTCATAATGCTTAACATTTTAGATTGTATGAAAAAACCAAGGAAAACAAAGAAACTGCTGGCCTTTACAGTAAAGTGTTGCAACCTAGCTTTTAAGTGGGATGCTTAGGTCCCAAAGAGGCTGAGATGGGAATGTGTTCTTTTCTGTCCTGTGCAAGTTATTATTGGTTTTCGTATAATTTGAAGCCTCTCATGGGGTTCATCATGATTTCCTCCCCAGGGATGTAATTCATGGACTTGATGGTGTAACAGTTTATTAATCTGCCTTATACTCTGTGCTTATATGTGATGATTGTAGCCTGATTATGAAAATTATTTTGTGCCAAATCCTTGGGAGGCTGCTTCTGTGGCTTTGTCTATCTTTTGTGGATTCCTTAGATAAAATTCTGTAGGCAGCACATATATCAAGTGTATTTAGAAAGTAAATATTGCTGATCCTTGTGGAAACAAATCAAGAATATTATTTATATATATATAAATTATCATGCAGTCTACTACCTGTGTTCTAGGTAAAATCCTTCAAGGGTCATATGTTTTGGTTTTGGTAGGTTTTACCTTTTTTTTTTCAAGCTTCACAGATGCCTGTGGCTCTACATGGGTTTATTATTTTAATTAATAAATGCTACAATAGCTGTGTGTACCTTCATAACATTTTCCCCCAAAATTAGCATTGAACCTTTCATCCATGGCAGGAGTTGATAAATTTGAGTGCTTCAGCAGCAAATAACTTATTTAGAGGGTGTTTATAATTTAAAAGCATTGTGCTAATCAATGCTAGTAATTTTGAAATTGTACATCAGTAGAAATAAAATACTGGATGTGGAGGCAGAAACTGCAGTGACAGAACTGTTAAGGAGAATTCTTGTATTTTTTAAAAAAAGTACAAATGTTTGAATTTTGAAGTGCTCTAAAGAACAGAAGGAGGAAGTGTTATTAAGTGAGATAGCAGGGATTCCAGAGTGTACAGGGGGTAAAATGCGAGTTCTCTCCCATTGTATTCAATAAAAATTCCCTTAAGTGCTAAGAGTTTGCACTGAGGAAATCACAAGCAAATCCAGAGAGAAAAAAGGTTAGAAAGTTGTGAAAGGCTATCTGAGTGCACAGAACCACTTATGAGTCACTTATTTTGTTGCAGTTGAGTAGAAGCTCTTTGCTCAGTTTGAGGTTTTAATTCAGGCTGTGTAACCCATACTGACACTGGTGAGAGTCAGGTGAGGAAAGTCCTTTGGCTTCAGAGAGGGAGCTCAAAGGTGCTGCTCTGAATGCTTAATTAAAAATTATTTCAGACTGACTTATGAAGGACATAGCCTGAAAAGTGGAATATCCAGCAACAGATAGAAAGGAAAGATATCCAGCTGATGAACTTTTAGATATGACTAAATATCTTTGGGTTTGATCTGGAGGAGAAATAAAGTGGAAGTTTCCAGAGGCACCTAAACTGAGGGAAGTGGTGAGTGCTTGTGAGGGTGGACAAGTTTAATTTTACACAAGCACTTAGAAGCTGAAGAAAGAGACAAAAAATATATTATAAAAATTAAACTTCAAGGAAGTGAACTTTGTATATATATAGGAAACAATTTGCTATTCATTTGGAGGGAAAGGTCAGCAAGACATCAAGGAATGAAACTGAACAGCAATTTTCATTTTGTTATGCAAATGAAAATCTGGTTGATCTCTTTTGATTCCTGAGAGTAGCAAATTATACTTTCCTGACACATGAATGTGATTCCAGTTGATGCATCTGCATGCAACTCCCTTTAATATCTGAGAACAGGGATTGTGCAGAAAGTACAGGTGGTCTGAAAATCAAGAGATGGCTGTGCATCAGTTTGCAGGCTTAACTGAACCTCTTTCCAGCCAAGATCTTAATTATGTGTTTGGTTTTAAGCTGGCTGAAGTCCATGACCTTAAATTGAAAGTTCTGGAGGAGGGTGTTGGTGCTATTCACTGTAGAAGAAAATCCTGGTCTATTATTCCAATCTGATATTCCAGAAAAGCAGTTCTCTTACACACTGCCCTTGGCAAAAAATACGGATTTGCTTCCTGAACTGAATTAACCCCAAGGAAAATGAGTAGGTTAATTTTGCCATCAGACTTCACTTCTGACCTTGGACAAGACACTTAAAATATCACTGTTCTCAGCATATGCTTAAAATTCTTCCCGTTCATTCCAGCTGGAAACCCAACCATTTGCTGTGACTTGTCTGCATGATGGAAGTAGTGTAGACTCCAGACATTGTTGTAATTTGAACAATAACAGGATAGAAAATCAGAGGTTAGAAAGAAAAACATTGTTTTAGGTGCATGTTGGACTGTCCCTTAAACAGAGGAGCTTCTGTTACTTGGCCTGGAGCGTGAGACATTCAGCAGTGTCTAGATTTTGCTGGCATGTCATTTAGTCTGCTGAGAGCCACAGGAAACAGATCAGAGCTCACAGGAAACACCAGAGGCAGAGTTTGTGTCTATCATAAAGCTATCAGAGAGGGTCACTGACACTGTGCTGTCATGAACTGAGCTGCTGACCATTAAACAGTATGCTCATTATAATACATTTAATATTGCATGATTTTTATGTATATAACTCAGTGAACACCTTTCCTTTTGTGGCTTCTCCTTTTGATTTTTTTGAGTTTTATCGAGATTGAAGCAAACACAGTTCAGTGTTCACTGAAAGCCTCAGGCTGACAGAAATGAAGTAGCTGCCCACAATCTCAGCTGTTGTTCTCCAAATTATGATGTCAATGCCACAATGCCTTTTCACCAACTTCCCTCATTTTCCCCCCCTTCATCTTGGTGATACAGTGCAGCACACACACATCTTCAACTATGACAGCCTCATAAATCCATGGGTTGAAGTTGTGTAGGGAATGGACAATATGTCACCTTAAGAGAGATGATAGACTTAACTAGGCCAAGGCCAGTGGTTCCTTGGGTGTGGGGGTAGGAAGCAAGGTTATACTGATGTGCAAGGAGATGGGTAGGGCTGATAGGTGGGCACAGAGGTGTTCAGAAGGTTTCTGAGAGGCTCCTGTGTTACACCAGATATAAAAACAGGGTTTGGGTCTTTATTTGTGTAGAACAAGACACTACCCCATGGAGTGGGTGAATGTTCCACTGTGTAACAGTGGGCTTTGCCAGATTCTTGTCCTAACTTTGTCATTTCTTGCTGATTTAGCAGGACTATTGGTCTGGAACTTATCAGACTTACTCTTTTCTTAGCATTTACTTTTCTCTCTTCAGCTTGTGGTTTTGAAGGGGTCTTTGTGGCAGAATGACTGTAGGAATGCACTCCCACACCTGAGCAGGTAGTTCCAAATAGGGAAAAGGAGTTTCAGTTTTACCCCTGACTTATGGAAAAGGAGAACTTTCCAAAAATTTCCATTCTTCACTCATCAGCATTGGCCCAGAGCCAGCACAGGGGCATTGGCTGAGCTTTGTGTAACCTCAAAACCTGTTGCTAATTTCATTGAGCAAGGTGCTGAAAAGCACACCTGGACCATTCAGTACTTAAAAGACTGCACAGAACTGCTCGTCTGCTTTCTTGGATGCCTTAGCAGTGTTAAGAATGTTCTCTACACTGTGTTTAACTTTTGTTTCTTTAGTTTGATACTGTTTGTTATTTTGTCATTACTAAAACCTTTTCTTTTACAAAGCATGTCCAGAGAAGTTGTCTCACTGTTGTTTAAGGGTCTCTGAGAAGTTGCAGGTCAACCCTCAGACTTGATACACCTTCAAGGGGCTTATTACACACTGGCCACATCTAAGACTGTATAAAATGACATTCCCTGGTTAAGGACTTCAGACCTTGACTACTTATAGACTAAAAGTTAATATAGTTGCATTAAAAGAACCCCAACAAAACTTCCAAAAATTCTACTGTCTTATCTTCCATTGATATGTATTAAATTCCCTAGCAACACCATAATCACATTGTTCTTCTTCCTTGCCCTTGGTTCTCCTTTACTGCTCGGTGGACTTAGTTTGTAAGCTCTTTTGTAGGAGTGGATTAATCTTTACAGAAATTCTTGGAATCTGTGTTTATATTGGTGTTAAACATTGTATGTGAGAATTCCTGAGTGATTCCTGATGTTCCTTCATTGCTGCAATTGTTCACATCAGCTTTTCTTTGTGCTTTTACACAAGAGTGTTGCTGACTAGGTAAGAAGGCCTCATGCCCTTCACGTGTTCATGGTGGCTTTAGAGTTTCAGGGCAAAAGAATAGCTGAGAGTTGGAGGTGAAATCAACAGATAAGGGTAGAAGAGGGACTTGGTGCTGCTCTCACTTCAGCAAATCTTTGTTACCTAGAGCCTTCTAGCCTCAGATGCTGCTCTTACTCAGTTGTCACTGTCTTTTTCCATTTCAGTCTAAAACTGCCCATGACTGATCACAGTTGACATTTGTCACTGTGGAGATGGGTTAGAGAGCTTCACAATCTTGCCCACCCAGAAAGACCATAGGGACGTTTTGACTGTGTTTTACCCTGTGGAGTTTTGGGCTGTTTGCTGGGTACTAGGAGCATCCAAGGTAGCAACCAACAAAGAAATCTGTAACTTTGTACTTTGATGTAAAAAAGCCCTTTTGTTTTAAATTCCTGGAGTACTGCAGGTTACCCTTGAAACTTACAGCTCAAACCTCAAAGTCCTTCTCCCCCAGACTTAAGAAAGGATGAAAAGGCAAACAGAAGTGTGGAGGTAACAGAGATCAGTGCAGGTTCACCCAGCAGGTCAGTGTTTGTGTTGGACCTGCAGTTGAAATCTGATTCATTCCGGATCAGTCTTCTCTGCCTCATCTCCCTGCCATGGTCAAGTCACCTGGGCAGTGATGGAGACCTTCAGTTGCCTGGGCAAGGTGCAGTTTTGTTGCACTGCTTTAAATTCCACAGTAATGGAGAAGGTCTGGTTGTCAGGCCCATTCTGCACTCCCTGGAGTGTATTGCTGTCGTTATGGTTTACAGATGGCATGGAATAACAATATGACTCTCAGTGTACTGCAAAAGTGAGAGCAATCTTTACTCTTCTAAATTCTCCTTTTATACAGTACTTTGGTACAATGAATATGGTTGGTCATTCAGAGCCTACACCCCTTTGCAAACATCCTTTTCCAGTAAACACACTGGAAAAACACCACCTGCTGACGGTTTTCACTTCCCAAGGCTTGTTTTAGTTTCCTCCTTAAGATTTTCCCAGGCCAGAATGAGAAAGCTGCTCACTTGTCTTTCACACAGATTCTAGCAGTGCCTGAAACCTAAAATCTGACCGCTGTCAGTGCCCACATAGTGCTCTAGACTGACTCTTCATCTTTGATCATGATTCTAAAAATGTCAGATGTGCTGACCTGGGCTGCTGGAAGGAAGTGCTGCAAAGTGATGTCAGGATGTGTCTTGCAGACAAGGCCACAGCCAAGCAGTCTGTGCCCCATCCTGCTCCCCCAGCCTGCTGCTCCTGACTTCTCCTGTCCCATTCACAAAATACACAGACACTCGTCATTTCTATATCAGTAGTGACAGCTGTCCTTTCTGGTGTGTGAGCCTAGAAGAACTGGTGCTCTGCTTTTGTTGGGGGTTTGGTTTTGCTCAGAAAACTCCCAAGATATAACAGGAATACACAGGTTTTCTCATGGTAGCTCACTGTGTGTCACACATTCCTCATGACTTTCTCTTTCTTGACATGAGTAGGTAGAACCCAGCAAGTTTCCGACCCATTTGCACTGCAAACATTTAAGTCACTTTCAAGGTAGAAAGTGTGCTAATTCTTTTCTTCATGATAAATAAGGTAAGATCTTTCAAATGGGACAGACCGGTGGTAAATATTTTTTCAAAACCTTGAAATCACAAAGTTTTTATGTTTAGTGATCAATATTCTGTGTCTACAAGCACAGAGGAAAATTATGTTAGAAGACAGATAGATAACATAGATAGATAGATAACATAGATAGGATAGATAACATAGAATTATGTTAGCTGTAGAAGAAACAGTTTCTTGTGGCTGGATTTCTGGCTCAGGAAATTAGTGGATGCACCTCCCCCTACCTATATCCCTGCCATTACCATGAGCTCCCTCCTGAAGACAGGGTAAAACACATGAAATATTCACAAATATATAATGACAAACTGCCTAAATACTGAGAACTTTCAGAGTGAGAGAACTGCTGTCATACTTATGAACATGAAGGGTGATATTACCAGGAAATTTTAAGTTGCACACCAAGATTCTGAAGAGCAGTTAATAGGTTAAAAAAGCAAAGCTCATATTTAGAGATTCAGGATTTTCTCTCCAGTAACTGCTGTCCCACTAGAATTGTTGTTTGGATGTTGTTTAGTTCTGGAGACTTAATCCAACTAGTATTTTAGTGCCATTGTGGTGTCCAAGGTTGCCAAACCTTAGAGGTGATCTGTGATCCATCAGCACAGAAATGCACCTGAAGAACAGTCCAGTTGTGTGCTTTTGAAAAGAATACTTTGGCACTGATGCATCATCTCAATTAGAGTGTTTGTTGCCCCAACTCCAGCACAAGGAATACCTCTGGGACAGGAATTACCTTGTAATCATCTATGGTGAGATGTGCTGCAAATGAAGAATTCACATTTGCCAAGAAGAAGTAAATGCGTCATAATTATGTGGAATTTTGTATGGATGGGATTTCTTCTGGAACATATCAAAAGGAAATGGATGAAGCATAGCTTTGATAGGAGAGAATTTCTGCCTATTAAGAAAACAATTGAGTTATTTTTTTAATTTATGCAGTATGGAATGTAATTTTCAGTTCCTTGATTTGGACCTTCTTACCAGACAGCTTTTTTTCCCTCTGACTTGGATTATTGGCAATATATAGTACAAACAAACTAGCACTTCCTTTTTTCAAAAGCTTTAATTTTGTTGTTTTTGCCACAATAAACAGCAAAGAATGCACAAACAAAAGCCATGAATTAATTTTAAGTTTAGAGCTCTGTGTGCCTGATATTTTTGGGCCTTAGAGATTTCAACCTGATGATAGCTGCTAACTCCTTTCCCAAGGGAAAAGTTTCTTAGGAAAGATTCTTCTCAAAACAGTGTTGGCAAAACAACTACTCTTTTCAAAAACAATCTTCTCCAGGTGGTGTTTGCCTTTCTGGTTCTCAGAGTAATCGAACTTGGGTCGACCCATACAGTAGGCAGGGACTTTAGCTACTACACTACTGAGGAAAGTTGTTTTGGGAAAGGGTAATTGTTTCGCCAACATTGTTTTGAGAAGAAGCTTTCCTAAGAAACTTTTCCCTTGGNCTTACCAGACAGCTTTTTTTCCCTCTGACTTGGATTATTGGCAATATATAGTACAAACAAACTAGCACTTCCTTTTTTCAAAAGCTTTAATTTTGTTGTTTTTGCCACAATAAACAGCAAAGAATGCACAAACAAAAGCCATGAATTAATTTTAAGTTTAGAGCTCTGTGTGCCTGATATTTTTGGGCCTTAGAGATTTCAACCTGATGATAGCTGCTAACTCCTTTCCCAAGGGAAAAGTTTCTTAGGAAAGATTCTTCTCAAAACAGTGTTGGCAAAACAACTACTCTTTTCAAAAACAATCTTCTCCAGGTGGTGTTTGCCTTTCTGGTTCTCAGAGTAATCGAACTTGGGTCGACCCATACAGTAGGCAGGGACTTTAGCTACTACACTACTGAGGAAAGTTGTTTTGGGAAAGGGTAATTGTTTTGCCAACATTGTTTTGAGAAGAAGCTTTCCTAAGAAACTTTTCCCTTGGGAAAGGAGTTAGCAGCTACCAGCAGGCTGAAATCTCTAAGGCCCCAAAATATCAGGCCCACAGAGCTCAAAATCATTTGGTCTCCTTGATATTTTTAGCTTTGAGTAAATTGCTTTTGAAATATTACATTACAAATTTAATTCTGACAATGTTATCTGGATGCCATCCAGGGGGACCTGGACAGGCCTGAGCAGTGGACCAGGTTGAATCTCAGGAGTTTAATAAGGTCAAGCTGCACCTGGATTGGGGCACCCCTGATATCAACACAGGCTGCAAGCTGGTGGGCTGGGGGATGATTCTATGATCTTTTTAATTCCCTTTGGAAATACATGGGGTTTTGCGAAGTGTGATGTTGAATATATACTTATGAATAAGAAGGTGTATGCACACATATATGTATAAAATGTATGCATAATCTCCAGAGACTTTTCAAATGGAAAATCTGGAATTACTGCTGAATGATATCTTTGCTTTGGAAAAGCCTCTTTATTATCAGCTGTAAGTCACCTAGCTCATTGCCTCACCCATTACGAATGAAGTAAAATTATTGTTTAGATCCTTGTTTGAAAAACTCTCCAAATTGTTAAACATACATTTGTTTTTTACCCCAGTAGTGAGTTCTCTTGACAATGTGCATTATTTGGTCAGGATAAAACTTTAATTGAAAAAGAAAACTCAAATAAATAAATAAATAAATAAACAAACAAACAAATAAATAAATGTGGACCGGATTGGTCCACGGTGGTTGTTGACACAGAATTAGATCCAGGTTGCACTTAGAACCCAATGCTAAATCACTGAACTTCAAACTGTGTTCCAGTATATCCATTTTGTATGCAAACATTTACAGATATGATAGAACTTTTGCACAAATTTACATGTTTGTATCACGAAGATCTGCATTTTCTCTTGCATACAGACAAATTCACACTTGCAAAATCAAGGCATAAATTTGAGTATGTTCAGTTTTGTTCTGCCCAAAAGACAAAGTATGCATTTAATATTTATCTCATTGGAGATCAGGTGGAACTGTTGAATTAATGTTGGGAGTTGCTTATTTTCATAGTGTTAGATCAGTATGAATAAGACTTCCCATATTTTATTGTAAGTGGAAAAGGTGTATCAGAAAAAAAATAATATTAATTAATAATTTCCTGGGTTTATCAGCCATAAGGCTCCCAGTGATTCACTCAGGAATACAGGTTGAGGCCTACAAACAGTTGTAGGGAATGGGGATGGCTCTTTTGTTTGTTCTGATTGATTCCAGGATCTGCATTTAAGCATAATTTTAATTCTCTGAGTTTTATCAGATGCTCAAATTGCAGAAATTAAAAATATCCTTGTCAGGCTAAATTTAAATCTAAATTAAATCAATTGTCAGAGCCTGACATCCAGATTTTTTGCCTGTTAATGCAGAGTTGGGTATTTCTGCCATGTTCCTATTTACTTTTTCTTCCAAACCCTGATTTCAGGTGTGACTGACCCTAAAATGTTCCTTTCTTCTCCACTTGCATAGATTATTCTGAGGCATTTGAAGAGTAAGACAAGCCCAGTGAAGACAACTACAAGAATGGAATATGTTACACTCAATGACTTCATTCTTGTGACAGATGTTGTTCCCATCTCAGAAACGCACATCATCAGTTGGCCAAGGGTAAGTTAATTGGGACAAAAACATTCCAGGTACTATTTCAGCTTATTTTCTGAAGGAAAAATCAAGTTTGCTGCCTGCCAGGGCAGTTCCTCCTGCACAGCAGAAATCTCTAGAAAGTAATGTCAAGTTTTAAGCACTCCAGGCAAAAGGTTGAAGATCAGAAAGATAAATTTCTACAAGTTTCATGAAAATCAGTGGCTTTTTAGAAACAAGAGATTCTGACTGCTGCATCTTCAGGGAAAAATGGGTAGGTAGGGTATTTGTTCTTGTTCTTTTTTGCCTGCAGTTCACCGTTGGAATATTTCTGGAAGTGTTGGATATTCTATAATTGTCCAGTAGCTGCTGTGATTCCCTTTCTTCTGGGAACAGCTAAGGGGTTACAAAGGTGTCCAATTGTCTCAGACAAATTGTCACAGAAAACATTGATTAAATTATATTTGGGGCTAACAGGCAGAGAAGGAACTCCAGATTTGTTCTGGAATAACAAAGTCAAATAAATTTTTACTCTGCTAGCTAAAATTAAAATAGCAATAGAGGTAAATAAAAACATTGAATCTACTCAAGGCTCTTCTAAATTTTTTTTATTGTCAAGACACTGTTTAATCTGGTCTCCTGAGTACAACAGTTTTTTCTCTCTTACCTCATCTTTCTCCAATATAAGTAATATACTGGGCTCATGGATGTATAACTGAATCAAAAATTTCTCATTTCATATGGACAGCAGTGGAGTTTGTAGGCATTTCAATTGAGCCATTTAAAAAATTTATGAACACTCTTCTGCCAAGCAGAAATAAAACTGTTTTCATTTGTTTTCTGTAACTTCACCTGAAGAAACAATAAGAAAGCACAGTTTGTTTCAGCCCATTTATTTTTGATCATGCCTAAAAAATAATAGTAGTAGTTCTAACTGCAAGTAGTCCTTCTAACAAATACACAAATAATCCAAAAATGACCCCCCTCCTTCATTGCACTTGATTTGTGTGCAGTAAGAGAGTGATTGAGGGAGTTTGAGCAAACGAATGTGTTATATCAGTCCATTTAGATTAAATTTCTGAGACAATTGTAAGCAACTCAAAAGAAAATTAATGGCTAATTATTTGACCTTTTTAAAATGCAAACACTTTAGGTAATTGCCTTAAATATCTTGCATAGGATGCTTGATTTAATAAATCTAGTTTGCTTTCTTTTATTTATTTTATTACTTATTGTGTGCTTTCAAAGTTTTCTCCAGCCCCTTCCCTAATGTAATGGAATTGGAAAGGAAAGCAGATAGTTGTCAGATGGCAAGGCAGCTCTGACACTAACCAAAATGAGTAGGCTTGGGTATTATTTAGCTGTCACAAACCAGATGCTTTCACACTGTTTCATGATGTTTTCACAGAGGTTCCAGTACAGATCATGTTCCCCCTCACTGAACAGCTCTCTTGGCCTCCTTCTCATGGAAATGCCCTCTCCTTTTGCAGCTGCAACAATCATGGAGAATTAAATTCAGAAATGGAATAAAGTATTTTCACATAGTTTTTAAAATGAAAGATAAGCATTTTTATACTGACTTTAATTGCAGCTGCAGCCTCAGCAGCCCCACTCTCTACTTCCCTCAGCTGAGCAGAGCAGTCTCTGCAATGGAGACTTCCACAGCTCAGCAGGACTTTGCCAGGGGTATTGGCCTAGCCTGACTGTACATCTCCACTCAGGCCACAAAATGAACAATTTCCCACCTTTGTGGAAATAAATTCTTTGCAGAATTGCTAAATCAGTGAACCACAGTGACAGAGATAAAAATGCCAGGAGTGCCACTCTGTAGTCCTAAGCACCTGTGAGGAGATGAATGGGAATGGGGTGAGGTCAGCAATCCTAATGTGGTTCACCAGGGGGTAAAAAAGCAATATTGGCCTGCAGAACAGAAACTCTTCCTATTTAAAAAAAAAAAAAAAAAAAAAAAAAAAAAAAAAAAAAAAAAATTAGAAATCGCCTGAAAGGAAAAAATTAGGAAATTAAATCCCTGGACTCAACATGGAGACACATAAAGAGCACCTTAGTCGAGTCGCATCACAGATAGGACAATGTGCATACCCTGGAATGTAAAAGGAGAAGAACTGGAGGAAAGTGGGAGCCCCAATAATGTGTTCAAGAGATAATATGCAATATTTTATTGAAACTAAAATATATTCTTTAGAAGCACACTCTAAATTTAAAAAATTCTAATTAAATGGAAGGGTCTTTGGCAGATAAGATAAGCAAGGTAGAAATTTGAAGAACTAATTTTCAAAGGTACAAAGACAAGGAAGAACTGGTGTGGGGTGATTGGAGGTAATCTGCCTGTTGTAAAAAAACTGGATCTGTTGGACCTCTGGAGCAGAAAGAGCAGCTGAAATCCTGGCAGCTGCAGAGTGGTACAAGTTTTTTTGTACCTGGCAAAGAGGGTCCTGCCCTCCCTGGGACAACAGGAAGTTTTATATTTGACTTTACAAGATCTGGATTCCTTCTGGGGAAGAAATTTTTAAGCCAGATCAGCTTTATTTTAGAGTTGACATCTTTGAGATAATGAACACCAAGATAATGAGTAACAATAAGTTGTTGTCTTGTAATATCTTTATGTGGGCTGAGGCATGAAGGGGCAGGTAGGATTATTTTAATCCATAATTCATGTTGTCAATTTCAACCTACAGATCTCTTTCTGTTGACTTTGTTCTGTGCTGGAAATCTATTTGTAAAGCTCTTCTGCCTTCTGGCCATGATCAATTTGGCCTGCAACAACAGTTAGGCTGGGGTTTTTTTCCCCCTTGTATCTTTATTTTCACCAGTCTAAGTAGTTTCTATTCTTGTGCTTTAAAATCTGAGTGTCATTTTCATTTCCACTAAATAATCTCTCAACATTTTGCTGTTTTGCTAAAACTCCCCTTAGACACCTGTTTTATAGATAGAACTTCCATTAAAGTTGGACAGAATTATCTGTATTGCTTTATTTTATTTTATTTTATAATGCTAAATTTTATATTGAATGTAATGAGATTTTGTAATTATTTTTTTCTGGAAAATGGCTCACAATCTAAATTTTTTGCTCTTGGTATTTAGCAGTTCTAAAGTTGCTTGAATTAACTATATATTTATTCCTTCTTCCCTCACAGCTCTACTTCATCAGTTTTGTTACTTGTGTTTAGTTATCAGAAAGATATTTAACGTTTCTATGTCTTAGCTCTGTTGAAGCCTTCAGAGCTTTCTCCAACAGCACATGAAGGAAATATAAAAGGTATTCTTGTGGCATTGGGTTACAAGAATTCTGTAAAAGTTATCCTTTACATCACATTTGGACAGAAACCCCACCCCTGATCCTCTGTTCAGCTACTTCCATAGGGATAACTGCCCACCCATTGACACTTTCTTGGTTTGACTTAAAATAATCATTAGGATAACTGTCATTTCTTTGTGGCTACATGTGGGTTTTGATAATAATATTCCAATCTCTTAACTCTCAGAAACAACAATAATAATAATGAATGTTGATAATATGAGTTGGTTCTGTCTAAAATGCTTTATTTATCTAGTTGGCATTTACTGATTAAAGAGATTTTGCAGGTTCATCAGAGATGGATTATAAGTCTGTCTTTACAGACAGAAAATACAGGCTCTTAACAAGCTCAAGTTTACAGTGAGCCCATGTGTGGTCCTGTTTTAAAATGTTAAATGTTTTCTGGTTTAATCTCATTGCATTTGGACAATGCCCTCAGGCACATGGTGTGACTCTTAAGGGCGGTCCTGTGCAGGGCCAGGAGTTTGACTCGGTGGGTCCCTTCAAATTCATAAGATTCTGTGACTCTGTGATATAAGTCCAAACCCATCATGTCAACAGCTTTTATTCTTTTTTTCCCTTTTTACTTCACAAAAGAATCTGTTTGTTTAGTTCTGACTCCCTCATCAAAACAGTTCTGAATAGCTCTGCTTAATCAGCATCTGACAACTCTTTAGATGTAACTACAGAATGTTAAAGACTGATTGAGCTGAAGTTAATTTCCATTTGGCTTTTGCTTTTCAATTATTGAGTGTCAAAACCTCTCTAGCACAAAAAGCTTGCAGAGCCTTGCTATAGGCAGGACATAGCTCAGTAGAGTTTAGCAACCACAAAAGAAATGTTACAGCTCAAGTGATTTGGAAATATTTGAAAGCTGAGAAACCGTGACTTATGACAGCGTAATGAAAATTATCAAACCCCCTCAAATTTACCAGGCCTGGGAAGGGTTCTCTGTTCTTTAACTGGTTCTAAATAAGAGGAATTGAAATCTGCAGAGGTTTATTTTGACATTCTCATTGAGTACCCAAGTAGCTGATAGCCATTTGGAACTCTTTTGATAATTTTTTTTTAAATGCAGGATAATTTTTTTTTAAATTGCTAATTAAATTTTACATGTTTCGGAACGGACTCCCCCCACCAAGGATTTTTTTAATAGATCTTAATATGGCAACAACCTGTGATTTCTGTTTCTGAAGGAGTTGGCAAAATCAGGCACATTAGGCTCTGGTGGTATTTGCTATTTTTAAGTAAAGAAATCAACTAGTAGAGAACTGTATCATAAAAAATGAGATTTTCTAGGATAATTTTGAATCTCAGAGAAGAGATAGGAATCACTGCTTTTCTTGCATTAGAAAGCAGGAATTCAGCCCAACTTCCCTCATGAATTCCTTCACATCCAATGTTTGCTCTTGTTCTTAACAGAGATTTTCGGAGCAATCCCTTTGGTGCAGTTGGGAATTGAGTCCATTGCCCAGCTTCCCAGGTTGGAATAGAAAAGGTAGCCAGGACTTTTTGGACTGGTTTTTTTTGGGTGTGTGATGAGTAATATGGTCCACTAGTTTTGGACAGAACTCAGGTCAAACACCATGCAGGATGTGAAGTCTGTCACATCATTGCACTGATGTATGTGGTGCTTATAAGGATTCCTATATATGGCCATATCTTTAAGCTGTAGGAAGACAAAAAAATATCTGTTTGTAGAAAGTGTACTTTCCATGCAAACTTCCCTTCCCAGTGATTTTAGTGTCACAAAGGTAAAAGTGGCATACTGGAGCCACTTAAAATAGAGCATTTATTTACAGTATGTATTTATCTGACACTGCTGTGAAAAGTTAGAAATCCAGATGGGCTTTATTCCTAAAAGCAGAAGCCAGAATACTTCAAATGCATAAATTTGCACTTTCCATTTCTTCCTTTGTGTTCATCTATAGTGTTCATCTATTTGCGTTTTTGAACATTCATTACTTTTTCAGTTTATAAACCCAAAGACCTTTTCTCTTCTAGATGTATGTGTTTACATTGCAGTAATACCAGCAAATCTCTAAGGAGAAACATGTCTCCAAGAGCCTTTAGAAAACACATGACCTATGTGTTTTGTTTAGTTTCTTTCCAGGGTTATGTTAGTTTTAGCTGACTTATTGAAGATGCTTGGAAGACTCACATAAGATTGAAGGTTTGTTAGGCCAGACAGTTTCACATCTCTCAACAAACTTACTGGACTTCTTTAGTAACTATAGACACTCTTATCACATAGTGGTTGCTGCCACAAGTCTCTTCAGTAATGTATAGATGCCGTGTGTTTTAATACTATTTTATTTTCTTTTTTTCCTTTTTCCCCCCCTTAGTGATGCTGAAGCTAAATTCTGTCTGGAAACCCATAGAAAAGAACAAAAGCAGTTATAACTCAAATGTATATCTTTCCTCCTATGGAAGTTGAGTTCTTATAATCTCAGTGCCTTATTCACAAAGGCCTATTTTTGTAGCACTATTTATCTTCCTGAAGGGAATTGTATCAGGCCCTGGAGATGAATAATAACTTTTCTTAATCAGCCTTTTGAAAGACCATTGTCTTGTCTGTCTTTTTTAGAATATCAGCACAGTGGTGGGTGTTTTGTAGCATAATATGAAACAAGGTACTTGCTGCTGAGAGCTTGTAATTTAATCAAAGACAAAGCAATCAGAAATGGGGCTGGCAAACACTGGCACTTGAAATTCAATGGCTGAATGTTTTCCACACTGAGGGCAAGAGTGAAGGGAAGAATGAGCAAACACCAAATGGGTGAGAGTCCTCTGGTACCTGCCAGTGTAATCTGCCAGGTACTGCTTAGCAGGCTGTGCTGGCACAGAATCAGACATTGCAAACTGATGTAGCTTCTCCTTGTCTGTTTATTTTGCTGTTACGTTCCTTTGATCTCTATCTTACTATTATATAAGGATTCCACCTGTGTTTGCTGTAATATGCTGGGTCTCCATTTTTGTTGCTTTTCCTGCTCTAGATAAATGGTATCCCTCAGAAGTTAAAATAATTTGAAAATAAAATTGAAGAAACAACATTTTATGACACAACTCCCATCATATGTAATATATTTTCAGTACATGATAAAAACATGCCTTTTTATACTTTAAGACTTGGAAATTTGTTAATGACAAAGAAGTAACTCTTAGAAGGTTACTTCTAGAAGGCATGGCACTGATGTATTTGGAGTTCAAGGTTGCTGTTTGTTCTGCACTGTTGATGGTCAGTGTGTGCATATCTCTTTGTGTTACAAACATAGATCTCATCATTTCTTCTGTTGCATCACCAGCTGCTTTGTGGTTCGAATTTTCTGTTTTCAGTTTGTCCTTGCTCGGTGTAGTGGTTAGAGCCTGTCTTTACTGAAATGCATCTTGTTAATTTAAAGTTTTCTTTCCAATTTATCAGGTTCATGTGGGGTTCTGATTCTGACCCGTAGGCTGCTTGCACCCTCCATTTCCTTATGCTGATTTAACACTTATACTCTCCAGTCCATCATCCAAGACAGTAAGGATATTAAATAGAATTTGGTAGTCAGTGGATAGTGGGCAGAGGTGAGTAGGCTGTTAAGTGCCCAGAGATGAGGCACTAGGCTAGACAACCATTGCTCTGGTATTTATTTTTTTCTTCTTTCCCAGAAAACTGGAGACAGTGGACTTGCTGGTAGGGATGCAAAGTTCCAAGGCAGATTTTATGCAAGCATTTATCTTCACGTTATAGTTGCAGAGGGCAAAAGGTAGGCAGCATGTTGGTAACAAAGCCAGTGCTGGCAGTGCCCTTCCCTCAGCAGCTCTGCTCTGCTGTGCTTCCAGGGAAGGTGTCTGCCTTCCCTGGGTTTCCATGTACCCTCCAGAAAAGCTGATGCAGTAAAATAAACGGTGCACATCAAGCAGGCACCTCCTCTACGTTCATTAGCATTCCTAAAGTGCTCATTAATTGGTTAGTGATGCTGATATTGCTAACAGCAGAAAAGGAAGAATAAAAGGCAGATTATCTAGAATTATCACAGTATCACATAAAGACCTTTAATTTCTTCTCTTGTCACTCCCCAGCTGTAAGTGAGTGATGTAGAGCACCCCTGTGGATGCGAGCTGTGTCCACCTCATCTCTGCTATTTGTTACACACAGGCAAGAGCTCAGTACTGCTATTTCATGACCATTGATTCAAGATAAGTGAATATGTCACAGCATGTGGATTTATCTGTATATTTCTCTTGTTTCTCAGCTCCTGCACTCATTGCAGCAGGAAAAGTGTTTTGAGGTTGAGTTCAATGGTGAGGATTTGAAGGCTGGAGAGGGTGGGGAATTAATCTTTATTTCAAAACAGGTGATGGTAATGGCTTTAGTGCTTTCTCTGCCTTAGATGTTTTGAAGTTCTGCTGTTCTACTCTTGTATAACAAAGAGAGAAAAGAATAGATAGTGTTGCCTGTTTACTCTGTGTGCTTTTGGGTAAAATGATAATTTTTTTTACCTTGAATCTAAAGAATTGTACTTTGAATCCAAAGATGAAATGCAATTCAGGGGTGAATTAGCTGTTTAATACGAAAGGTTCTTATTGTTTTAAAATCAGAATTAAAATAAATTGAGCTAGAATTGACCTCAGGTCAGTTTTCCAGGAATAAACATATATTGCAACAGGTGTTGCAATACTTCATAACTCTCAAAGTCTTCTGTGACAAACTCAGGCTTAGAATAAAGAAAAAAGCCCAGAAATCTTCTAGCCCAGATTTCTCCTTTTTTTAGGCTGTGGAGGGTAAATATTTAATCCTGATGCTAAAACTAATCCCAGGTATTGAAATCTGTGGCAGAGTTTGTATTTATCAATGCCAGGGAAATATCCATCATCTGTCCTGTGCAAAAAGGTTAGACCAGCAGTTAAACCACTGCTTAGAAAGGCAGTGAAGAAAAAAGAATGAGTTGCTTTTCATGCAACATCACTACAGTAGTCTGCAGCTGCAAAATTACATCTCTTAAGGTTTTTTTTTTCAGCCTAACTTCCTATGCAGAGCAGTTCTGCTGTCTTCAGGCAGAGAGCCCAAGGAGGGATGTAGTTCAGGATTTTCTTTCTGTGGTGAAGGCAAGCAGAGTTGTCAGATAGCTCTGACTTACAATTTTAAAGTTACTCTATATTGCTGAGTGCACTGAACACAGGAAAATCTCAACAAGACACCTAAAACACCAACCCTCTCTTCTGTTTCACTGTGTGCTTCATATTTATTGGAGGACTAATGGGAATTCATCCAGCCCTGGGAGACTCCTGGCAGAGCTGACCCTAAGAGAGATATGGATCTGCTTTTCAAAGGGCTCTGTGTGTGTGGGGGTTCAACAGCAATTTGAAGATTTTCATGTGCATTCTGAACTGCAATATAAAGATCACTGATGACCTCTCTTGCTGCTTGCTGTGGGGAGATGTATGTAGATGCAATATCTTTATTAATGTTTTGCTGGGTTCTTCATAAGTCTTCAGTCCTGAACTGCAGGGTGGGAGAATGTCAGTTCAAAGGCAGTTTGATTGCCTCTTCTCAGAGTTTAACAGTGCTGGGTTTTGGAAACAATACAAAGAAAATCTTCCATCTCAGTCTCCCTTCCCCTCTAGATTTCACACCCAGTTTCATTAGGTTGTTTCACCATCTTAATTGCAATTTGCCCCACTCCACAGAAAGTAAAATAAAGCTGTTTTTTTCCAGACATTCCAGTGATGCTGTCTCTCAGTTCCAGGGAGGCTGGTGTATTCAGCACACCCAGGTTGTTTGGGGTGGAATTTTTTAATATTCATTCATTTATTTATTTATTTATTTATTTATTTATTTATTTATTTATTTATTTATAGAATTTTTCCCCATAAGTTGCTAGGAGACTAACCACTGCATGCTTGTGGGTACTTGACTAAAACAAAGAAATGGGCAAAGGAGATTGCACACAGCATCTGAATACAGACAGGAAATAATGTCGCATTTAAAGCTCTTTTTGCTGCTATGTTTAATATGTTTAATATGTTTAATATGTTTATTCTGGCTGGCAGAATGTAGTTTATTACTTTAACAGTACTGAAGTGGGCTGCACTAGGCTGTTCACATGTCTTGCCTCAAAATAATTTGAAAAACCGACCAAGTGTGCAAGTTTTAACTGTCCTACACACAGTTGTCCCTTATCCATTTCGTAGTAATATGTCTTGGAAACAACAGATGCATTGCAGGGGTCACTCAGAGAGCTCAGAGAAATGAATGCTTTTAGGCTTTTTCTGCAGCCCATTAGGAACACACTCTCTGTCTTCAGTGTCAAATGTGACTGTCTTTCTATCTTTTTTTTAATTTTTTTTTTTTCCTGAAAAAACATTTCTGTGGGCGCTGCAAGGAAAATTACTGCCTTGCTGATGTTCAAAACCTGTCTGATCACATCACAAAGCTGTAATTGAGTACAGTATGTCATTCAGTACTTATAGTGTGTCTTTGGAAATGACACTCTTCAAGAAAGGTCCAATGACAAAGAGAAGCATGGAGTTCATTACTCTGCTGCATCACAAGTTTTCTTTCCTCTGCTCCTCTGGGCAGAGGCAGACTTATTTTACTGTTGATGGTTACGATTCAGAAGGTACAAGCAGGTTTTTCTTCTGAGAACGGAGGTCTATTTCTTTTTGGTTTGGCAAACCTGTGGAGAGTGCAATGAATGTTTAAACTCCCTTCTCTTTAATCTCTGAACAGAAACCTATAAGCTGATGCTACAAAATGATTTCCATTCTAGTCCAGCTCTTCCATTGCCTGTTAATATTTGCATGATGTTCAGTTCCCACAATGAAAGAGTCTCTCAACTTCAGTAGATTCCTGAGCAACATGATTGCTTAAGAAGGGTTGAAGTTGGTTGAAAAAAACAATTGTTCAGGATTTCCCTGGATTGCCTTCCTCCATCTATGATTTTAGCCCATTTTAAGAACAGAGATGTCATCAAAGCACTCTGTATTTAAGGTGTACACTGATGTTTAAGGTCAGATACACATTGAAAACAGTCAACTAAAAAGAAACATTTTAATATAAACACCTTATTGACATTGCCTCCTCTAACTTAGATGATTTTTTTCCTATCTCTAAGGCTATTGTATGCTTTTGCACATTTGTGTGAATCAGTGTAGCATTATTAGTCCTGTTACATCTTGGAAAATGTGAAATTCCCCTTTGAAATCTAATTCCTCCATCACAGCTCCTGGCTGTGATTACTTTCCACTGTATATCATGTTCTCTCACTGAGCATGGTCCCTTTCCTCCCAAGTCATTGCTCTGCAATGTGATTTTAATCTAGCTCTCCCAACTAAGAAAGATTTAAAAAATAATTAAATGTAGGAGCTACCAAAACTAATTAAAACCCAAATTTATTAAATTCCAGCACTGATCATTCTCATTTTTGATAATTCCCTAATGAGAATATCACTTACATAAGAGAGAATGAGAAAAAAAATCTCTTTATAGAAAAAAATAGTATGTAGGAAAAAAAATCCTCTGGGTTGATAATAGTGTGGGAGCATCAATTCTGTCTTCTGTACTCTGTTGCCAGTTTGGAGTTTTGTCCTTGTGCTTTTCTGGGGAACAGGGTCTTTTATTCAAGCAGTTCACCTCGTTCTGCCTGTCAGTGATTTGAAGCTCTCAGAAATATAATGACTGAGGGTTATCCAGCTCTTTTATTCCTTCCAGAGATGATAATATCCACTGCTGAAATGCAGTGTGCTCTGTATTGTGTCTGATCTCACTCACCAGGAGTCCGCCGTACCTCCCTGCTATTGTGCTTCCCCAAAGCCTCAGGGAGGTTTTTTTTCTGTGTTGAGTCTCTCTGATGGGACATATTTCCCTTCACTATGATATTTTTAGACTCGCTGCTTCAAAAATGTGCTCACCTACTGATGTCTGATGGGTTTGAGTGGGGGGAGCATATGGTCTCCCAGTGACAGGCACTGGGTTTCCCTGACCTGAAAGCAACCCAAACTGCAATTCCCACAAACAAAACCAGGTTCCAAGTCAAAATCTAACAGTGAGCTCATCCTCATTATTGCACTTAGTTGAAAGGAACATTTCATCTTTCTAAATGTACCTTCCTGACTCAATACTCCGATATTCTGTACACCCATTATAATTTTTCCCTTTTCCCGCTCCCAGTTTAATTTGCAGTTACCTCCTGGAGTGGATGACACTTCTATCACTCTTAAAAGAGCTTTCCTTCTTATGTGCTAAAGTATTTTGCAAATCAAGGAACTAAAGCCCTTTTGTATGTAGGAGTCATATTTAACAAACAAGATATTAAAGTAACTTGCAACTGATGACACATCACCATAATTGCTGGGATAGAGTCTGCAAAACTAGGCAAGAATTGGCCCTTGAAATAATCATATGTTTTTCACTTAATTATAGTAACACTTTCAGGATCCAAGGGCAATTCTTTTTAGCAGTAAAATATTTATTAATCCTTAGCTTCTGATGAACATGTACATTTTTGGTGACATTCTCTTTTTATAGGCAGAAATCCCAGCAAAAGTGCTCCATCCTGCGCTGTGTGAAGAATGGGAACTATGATCTAAATGTTATTTCTTTCTGAATTTGATTGAAAGCATACTTTTAAAAAATATCCAGACAGGAAATGAGGTCTTCTTTTTGTCTGTTTTTAATGACAGTGAATCTTTTATAATAATTTTTAAGATTTTTTTAACTGCTTTTACAATACCGATAATAAGTCAGTGCAAAAAATGTTTCAAATAAAAAAGAATATTACAGTACTAATAATTACAATACTAATAGTATTACAATAATAATGACACAAATGTTAAAACAAACCATGGGGGATATTTTGCAGGCCAAAGTCCCATTTTTGCAGGATACTGAGTATTCATTTATCTCCATATCATGATATTTAAAAAATAATTTCTTTGGAAAAGTCTCTGACAAATGGTGGCTCAGCACCCCAAAGGAGAAGCCTATATTTCTTTTTTTCATTTTGAAAGCTGGGAAAACATCCAGTGGGATGCATTAGGCTTTCACATATCAGGTAGCTCATTTTAAATCTGACCCTAATCCTAAGTGTTGAGTGCTTAAAATTATGGCTCTGAGCAAAGCTCCTCTCAGGTTGTAATTTCACTTGCTCTACTGTTGCTTCATAGAGTAACATCTGCTCCATTTTTGGAAAATTTTCACTTAATTTCCCTTCTTCTTAGAAGTGAAATTTGATAAAATTCTCCAGAGTTTTTCGTCTTTAAATTTTCTTTTACACTTAATAACAATAACCTGCTTAACTGCTGAAAACCTCTCTCTATAAGAATACTTCATTCATAATATTGAGATAGAACAGTTTTCAAGAACAATCAACCAAAATGAGGAATTTTAATTATGTTTCTGCATCATCTTCTTTCCTCTGGAGTTTTCTCAGACATGTTACTCCACTCAGCACTTTGCCAACACAAGGATTTTTGTAGTGATTTAGGAGCAGTTGTGTCTCTCTGATTTGAGCCAATGAGCTCAGGTTTTCAAGATAATAAATACTACAAGAACCTTTGCAAGGCAAGAATACTGCATAGGGATTTAGGCCCAGAAATGGTCACTTAATGCAAGCCAAGATTTTTTTCCCTCTTTAAAAAATCCAAATTAAAACAGCAATAATTTATAAGTAAATAAGTAATTTCTGTCGTAGTAAGCAAGGATGATATCTTTAATACAAAGACGGATATTGGGTCCCTGTGGGGCAGGTTGTATTAGAGGATCTATAAGTTCCCTTCCAACCCAAACTGTGGCTCTGTGATTTGTATTTGGTTTTCAGTGAAAACCCAGCAACCCCAATCCTATTACTTAAAAGTAGTAAAACATATTCATTGACAGGACAAAACAGCCTCTAGCCCTTAATCTTGCCACAGGCTAATCACTCGCTTGCCTTGGTCTCTGGAGAAGCACGTCCTGATTTTTGGAGATGTGAGCTGGCATCAGCTTTTCAGAGGCTGCCGTTGCACCTGTTGCCTGAATAAATTCCCACTGAATTAGAAAGATGGTGTTGCTGTAGTGTATCTGCCAAGAGATATAATGTCCTGGCAGGACTTCCTGCCTGCCTGCTAACTCCATATGGAAATGTGTTTTGTGTTAAAATTCCGTGGTTGGTCATAGTTTAGCCTGATTCAGTCAGGACGAGACACAGTTCACCATGAGGGGATTTTCATAAACTTATTGCTCCAGGCTACACAAGCATCTTGTCTCTCCTCCTATGGCCCCTCAGTCCCTCCCTCATCAATGATTAAAATATTCAAGCAAACAGCCTTGTGGGCCTGGGCATGTTCAAAGCAATGAATCTCAGCACAGAAAGGGTAAAAGGATAAATGTTCCCATGGTAATGCGTTTACAGGGCATGGTGCAGAAGCAAAATTCGTCTTATTGTTACTGTCACATCAAGTGTTGTCAAGCCACATTCTGTCTCCTGTACAGTTATTGAAAAAGTTAATTAGCCCGAAGGGAAGCTTCTTTCATGTGGACAAGGCTAATGAATACATTGCTATTTATGGCCTCATTTATGAAGAGTTTCATCATGGACATGGTTTTTGACTGATCTTATTTAATATCTAAAGACCTTTTCAAGAATTCCTTGAAAGAAAAAAAAATAACAACAAAAAAGTGTTTAATCACTTCTATCCTTCATTTTTAATAAAATAAGATTCCATTCCATCACAGAATCTAGAGGGGGCTGTACTGGAGATCTTCAGCCTAATTCAGTATTTAGAGTGAAAGCTTTTCTTTTGTCAATTTAGATGAAGTGAAAAAAATTAGGTGGAAAAGAATCTGTGACCAGTATAATTTTTATAGCTTGATTTATATCTACATGGAAAATATTGTTTATGGACAGCCTAGGAGGTATCTCTGTTCCAGTGCCTTCTCTTTGCTAGTAGCCAAGATGTTGCTAGTAGCCAAACTGGATGTTTATGGCAATAATATAGGAACTAGGAAGTGCACAGTTATGTGTTTTTCTACTGTACATTCTCAATCTGAAGTGCAGAAAGTTATATATGAACTTTAATAGCCCTTGATGAACTTCCTGATTGGGTTTTGAGGTAATATATTTTAATTTCTACATTTTCTTATTCATCCCTTTATAATTCCAACACTTTGTGGCACTGAATCTCACAATATAATTCTGTCTTTTTTGAAATAAAAATCAGGATAAGACATTGTTGCAGCCATGAGGCCTGAGAAGCCTCTCTGGCAGTCAGTTGCCTAATGACAAAGAAATGCCTAGTCATGGTGACTGGACCAAATAACCCCTCTCCTGCTCTCAGACCCTCTCTTATCTCCCTGTAAGAGTGTCATGGGTTGACACTGCCCAAATGCCAGTGCACCCATGAGTATATGTTTTTCCTAACAACTACTGTGGGATGTGATCAAGAACAGAGTAGAGCAGGCCTAAAACTTGAAATAGACAGAAAACTTTATTAAACGATGTAAGAACAGAAATAGAAGAGAAAAACCTGAACACACAAAAATCAGAAATGAAAACTTCCCAGAACATTTCTTTTCCTCCCCCAATTTCCACCCTTCTACGCTCAAACCTTTACACTTACACATTCCCTTCCATCTCACTTGCTCAAACACAACGCTGGGCTCTCAATCAAAACAATTACCACTCAAAAAAAAGAACTAATCTTCAATTCAGCAAGGGAGAGAGGAGTCTCTCATGTACCATAGACCCCCCACAGGAAACACAAGTCCCCCATCCCATGTTCCCATGTCACCCATGGCACCACCCGGAGAAATTTGCCAGGGTGACACCCTCCTTTCCATGTCCAGTGTTCTCACCACTGTCCATGGACTAAAACCACATATAGGGCTCTTTTAAGGATGTTTGGCCAAGTACCAAAATCCAGCCATCTTCTCGTTTCAGGACAGCAGTTCCCCCCATTTTCCCCTGGGGCCGAGGGTTCAAGAACAGAGATCTTCATCCCTGAAGGCAGAGGGCACCACCACACCCTCTTCCTCTCTTCTCTGTTTGCTCCACTCCTAGTGGCAGTCACTGCCACAAAGTCTTTGGCTCGAGCCAACTGCATCCACCCAAATACAGTCCTTGTGTTCAGGAGGATTCCAGTTCAGTCTGTGGCTAACATTATGCAAAAAAAGTCCAGCCCAAAAAGCCACTCCTCTTCATCTCTGCCTACCTGGGATTCCTTTCATATTCCTTTGACATCTCAGTCCCAGGCTGTCTCTCTCTTCTCTCAAACCCCCAGCAAAGAGAATCAATATCTGGGAAAAGTTTTCTTCTGCCCAGAAACAGTTAAAAGTCTCTGGCTTCTGGCAGGGCCACAGGCTCGGCACTCCCCCATGCAGCCGGGCACTTTCCCTACCCCGCTCCTTCTCCGCTGCTGGCTGCTGCCAATATCAGTTCCGAAGCAGCAATTTTTCTCGGGGATGGGTGGGAGGGAGAGAGGAGAACGGGGATAGAAGGCACCTCCACAGTTCTGCACCTTTCCATCCTGGATGGGGCTCTGCATGGCTCTTCACCTCCCCTCCCCTACCCAGCCCTGTGAGCTGGACAGGAGAGGATGTGTGCTCACTCTTCAACTAGAGCCAAAGAGGAAATCCCTCTGGAAGTCCTTGCTTTTAACCCCTTGTGTTCTCAGAGGCGTGTCTAACCTCTCAGTAGCCACTCAGGTGCCAACATTCAAACTTGACCACTGATTGGTTTGACCACGACTTCCTGGAAAACTCACTTTCCCCTCAAACCAGGACAAAAACAATAGGTCACTTTTTACCCTGACTCACACCATTGGACCATTTCTCAAAGCCTTGGTACCCTATATAAACCCCACTTTTGCCCAGCTCAGTGGAGGAGCTGTCCCTGAAACCCTTGGCAGAGGATGCCAATAAAGACTCATCTGTGGAACCTCATACAGCGCTTCTCTCTCTCTTTCTCCCTGCATCTGCCAAGGCACTTAGCAAGCTCATGAGCTGAAAATCGCTGATTTCAGGTAGAGCTGAACCTGCAGAGAGCTGAAATCACTGATAGCTGAGCTTGCTAAGTATTGCCTGTGCCTGGGAGCTTTGCCTGAGGTACTTGGACAGGAGGTACTTAGTGGTACCCTCTCTCCAGGAATACCTACGGCAGCCGGGATTGGACTGATCTTGAAGCTCCAGGAAGGATAAAAGACACTGGCACAAAAGCAAGTGCTTATAGGGTAGTATGAATATATTTAAGGTTAGAAACTAAAAGAAGAGTCCCAGTAGTTCCAATTAGATGTTTAGGGGCAGCCTGAAAAAGGAGCATGAGAAGTTTGTCAGAAATAAAGTAAAATTTTCAGATGACTGAACTTCATCATCCAGGTATTTCCTACAATAAGTTCCCTTTCCCCCTCTAACTTTTAAAGCAGTGATGGTACATCTTTGTTCAAACCATGAGAAATCTGGGAGCACAGCTCCTGTCAACATTAATTACAGCAGTTATAAAGTCAAGGGGCTGTTAGGAAAAAGGCTCTTAAAAAGCATTTGTAACTTATAAAAGAAGGATTGATCTGCTGTTACCATTAAGAGTCTCATGTTTTGGAATGCACTATAAATCCAAGTTGAATGTAGGAAACATCATTTTGGCACCCTGGAAAATTACCAGTGGATTTTCAATGTGTTATCTTCAGTCTTTGGTTGTGGACACAAGAACACAGGCATGAAATACCTGAGAGCATTTTCATTTCCTGCCTCATCAGGACAACTACTCTGATGTATTTAGCCTTTCAGTTGCCTAGTTTGTAAACACTTCCCACAAACTCTGTAATTAATTGGCAGGCAAGTCTACACCCTGGCTGGAAGTAATTGCAGACTACTCTTAATTGTAAGAGCACGCTTTGGGTGTATTGTTTAAGAAACATATACAGATTAAAGGCAAACATAAGCAATAATTAATCTGTGAATGTAAACAGTGCCTTGGTCTGGAAGGTGTGTGAAGAATTCATTTCCTTGTCCAAATCTCCCTGCACTCCTACTTTTAGGCTGTAAGACAGTTCCAAGGCCTGTGCATCCATGCAAAGGCTCTGAGGAGGGGGAGAATATTGTTAGAGTTTTCATTAATAATGAGGTAACCACAAACTCGAGGTGCTCCTCACCTGACAGCCGCCCAGCCCAATTCCACCCCTCCCAGCCACATTCTGTCTCCTCTTATTGCCAGCTGGAATAAATCAAAAGCTGCAATGAGTCAGCAGAGCTAGGTGAACATTTCTTTGTAGGATTGCAGTGACTGCTGAGCAGCCTGAGCCTGCAAAAAGCACCCAGCTTCTCATCAGGGAGATGGATTATTATGCAGATATAATGAGATTCTGATTTAAACTGGTATAAATCAAGTCAGAATCAGCCCCTGTAAAGCTGATGGGTTAAATTGTTGAATTCATGTTCAAGTTCTTTACGTGCTTTCTTGCAGCATCCCCTGAGGTAGGTATGGATTGTCCATTCAGACTGTTTATTTATTGATTTGTGGAATGACCCATGTCCTCAAAAATTTGTTTTGACTGAAATTCCTGCATAACTTCCTTCTGTTTCAAGCTTTGAGTAGGGCTAGAAATTATTCATGCTGCACATTAAATTTGATATTTCTGCAAGTATGGCCATGTAGTGCTTTAGTAATTTCCATGTTTTTCCAAGTTTGATTCCTCCAGAAATTGCTTTCAGAAGTGATGGAAACTTTATCTACATTATCATGTTGTAAATATTTAAATGACATCGACTTGAAGAGCATTGTGCTGTCACATAGCTTTAAAGATGTTTTTGAGCAGCCTCAGCAAAAATGAATAGTGTGTGTGATATTCCAGTTCTTGTGTGTGATATTTGGCCAAGATAAATTGGTGGATTTTGGATGAGTTTTTCTATGAAACTACTTATGTTTTCTTGGACAGTCATACATCAGGCTTATGTTTGAGTAAAAACTCGTATTAATTTTTATGACTTATCAGTTGAGAATAAAAATCAGAATTATGGAAAAATCATGGACTATAAGAGTCAATTACACACTGGGTAAATTTTCGCAGCTTATTCAATAAAATTCATTTATGCTTTATTTTGGAGGTTTTTTTCTGTGAGACAATGGGTACTTCATAGGAAGAACTTTTCAATACTTGCTGTTTTTATATTCTGGTTTAAGAGAAAGGATGAAGATTATTTTTTATGCAGCTTATTGGACAAAATGTCTGCATTTCAACTGGAAGTGAAACCAGGTCACAAAAATAGAAATAGGGTACTATGCTGGTGGATCATATATTGTGACTTTTTATAAATTCCACAAAAAGAATTTCCTTTGAAGAGTTTTTTTCTTTACTTTCAAGTAACTTTCTCTTCACTATCAACACTGAAACTGATTCTTGTTTAAAAGAAAGACAGATGAAAATATTTTAGCTTTCCTTTCTTTAGTTCCAAGAAAATTTAAGAAGAGACCAGAATTATCTATCTCCTTCTAACTTGTGTTTATTATAGTGTATATATTAGTCACTAAATTAGTCAATAAACTTGAAAATGTGGCAATGGACTCTTAATCACGAAGTGAATTTTGAAATTTGTGTTAAACTTCGGGCCACTGTAATTAGATTATAAAAAAATCATGAGTTCTTGCATTAAATGCTGGCATTGTCTTTGATAAGGTGCCTTTTAAAAGCTGTTTTGTTAGCAAATTTAATAACAAAATATCTGAAAATTTATAGTGATGTATAGGTGGACAATATCAAGAGTAAAAGATAAATCACCAGAGTTACTTGCTGGACTAAATGTAATAATTACCTATTTATTAACTACCTTTTAGTATCTGCTCAGATATAAAAAACTCAGATGTAATCACATTTATGGATGTTTTTGTCAGTTATAGTATATTTTTATTACAGCTGTTAATTTGAGTGAATCCAGTAAAATACATTTTACTCAAACACATTTTCTGAGTCGGCTGTGAACCACTGATTTGAGTTTGGCTGTGAACCACCATTTGAGTTTTTGAGACCTGATGTACTAAATCCAGGATAAATTGTGTGAATCAAATTATTTCAGTTCTCTGATCTTTGTGCCACATCTCTTTAAATGCAGTAATATATAAATACACTTAATTATAAACATTCAGTACCCAAAATGTACATAGTGCTCAGGGAAGCTTAAAACTAAAGTGTTGTTTTCTATATAAAGTTACATGATAGATGCAAGGCCAGAACAGGCTTGCTTTGAACTCAGTGGTGCAAGAGCTACAATGCCCACCTAGCAATTTATTATCTGTTTGGTAATCTTTCACGACTGGAGTCTTTTTTTATCTCATTGTTTCCCAGTTTCTGGAGGAAGGACACCTCTCCTGTAATGATCTGTACATGTCAAACATTATACCTGTCCTGAGTGCAATATTTGAGGTATCCCCTTCCCTTTATTTCACTTGAAAATGCCATGGCTTGTGTGGTTTATGTGTTATGCTCACTGGTGGACTGCTTTTCCAACATAGGACATTTAATATGCCGCAAAATTCACTGGAGACAGGTTATCCAAGGGTCCTGTTTATCTCTTGGTAGATTGGTTTACTAAATATAGGAATAACATGTAGCTATATGCCTTGCTCTGGGTTAAAAATACATTCAGTATTCAGTAACCAACAATGTTGATGAGTTAGAACCTTCATGCAAGTTTGCCAAGCTGGCAGTGCTGGGGATTGGTGTGCAAATTAGGGTGCTTGGGCATCCCATTTACAGTTCTGTTCCTCACCAGAATTGGGGGATTGAGAATGTTCCTTACTGCCAATTTTTCACTTTATCTTTTCTTTCCTTTTTCTCATTATTTTCCTGTCCAGGCAGGAAATTGCTGTGTGTTACATTTAAGCAGTATCATTTCAGCTGCTTTTGGTCATGTCTTCTCTGGCCTATTCTCCTCTCACATGTAAGGCGCAAATAACACAAATAATCATCTCAACTCCCTGTTGCACATGTTTTAACATTCAGAAATAGACAGACTTTTTTACAGTGTGGTTTTTTTTTTTTTTTGGGTTCTAAACCTCCTTGTCAACCTCAGTAAATGAAAAGGACCCTTAGCTTGCTCAGCTTTTTTATGTCAGTGAGAAATGAATCAATCAATTGGCAGCAGAGCTGGCACAAGTCCTGTCCCAGTATGAAGGGGTCTTATCTTAATTAAAAAAAGTATTTTTACAAAATGGCCAGCCTCATTCCTACTGCTCATGTATAAAACATAGCAGGTTTAGCTCTTAGAAGTTTGGAATAAAGGCACAATTTTTTTCTTTTCTTTTGTTTTCCTTTTCCTATTTTATGGAGGGTTCTTTATCTTTTATAAATGACAATAAAGCAATACTGCCTCTCACAATATTATAAATTATTACAAAAATTCATGGGTTTGCTTGTACTGTTAGGAGAGGAGTAAGTGTTTTATCTCATGATCTAACTTCAAAATCTTTGTTTCTCTCTGAGGTGGCACCAGGACTGTTGGTATTTTCAGTATACACAGTTCCAGGAAAAAATTACCTATGAAAAAAAAATTTTTATAGCTTCAGAGATTCTGATAAGCAAGTCTTTTGTACACTGCCCAACACACCATGATCTGCACTCCACAGGTGTCAGTCTTGCTGTACTTCCCATTTCAAAATCAGCAGCAAAACTGGTGGCATGAAAATTGCAGGCAGGGTGAAATGTTTCTCTAGAAATAGATTTCCTAGTCTGAGTCCATGTAAAATAAAACCAGAAAATATATGAGCATAATTCAGATGATTACATGGCTTTTGAGGAATAATTTATTGTATGGATTTTGTTTGCTGCTCATGTTTTTTTTCCCCTCCGAGCCGGAGTTGCAAATAGTTTTTTTTCTTAGACTTCTTTGCAATTCAAGAATTGGGCTGATAATTTTCTTTCATTTTAAAGGAAGAGTCATTAGGGCAGATTGGTTGACATGGAGGGAATGAAAATTATGGGCCATATTCAAGTATTCAGGAAAGCTGAAGTTCGTAAACTCAGGGTCAGTCTATGTGTGCTCTTTGATGTTCCTGTGATGCCTGAATCTGCCTGTTCAAATCAGGCTGTTCCTGGATCAGGTGAGCAGCTGTTTAGTTACAGCTATTTACCTCTGCCAGCTTGCTTTAAAAATTATTGGATAATGGTAAATTGAGAAAAAGAAGTGGCTTAAACAATTAATTATAATTTAGTTTATAAACATTTTGCAGTGAAGTTTATATTTTCATTTAGTGCTTGTCAAGTATAGCATTTTTTTTGAAGAATAATACTGATTTAAATCTCTTTGGAAATGCTCTGACTTTGGTTTCCCAAGGACAATGCTGCAGATCTAAGAAGCAACACTTTTTTTCTCTGTTTCCATTTTGAATTGCTCATTACCTTGCAGAACACAGATTTAATATTTAAAACCAAAGGATTCAGACATAGGCACATGTACAAGGTTCCACTTCTGGTGATGGGATGAGGTGTTTCCTGGTGGATACTCCACAGACAGTATGGGGAAACCTATTCGGATTTCGGCTCAACTACTTCCACTGGCCCCTGGTGATTTTATTTTTTTTTTAGGGTGTGTGTCTGTTTCTTTCAGTTAAAAAAAAAAGAGAGATGCTTTAGCATCTTTAAAATAAGATGCTATTCAGATTTTCATCCAATGTCCACACAAAACAGAAAGAATTTTTCAGTTATACTTCTAAATAGCTGCAGGTGAGATTGGAATAAGATTATTTCACATAAAATCATGTGAAATCCTGCCCTGGCTGGGTTTAATAACAAAATTGCCCCATTTATCAGGGCCAGGCTTTAAGTACAAATTCTTATCATATTTCCATTCTTCACCTAGCTCTTCTATCTCCTTCCCCTTCAAAACATTAACATGCTAAAATTTTTGATAAATGTTGAGATATAAAAAATGGATAAATATGTGTTGAATACAATTTTTTTTTAGGTTGTCTAGGAAGATAACAGTCACTTGTAGCCTATAAACTCTAAATCCTTTGTTTGATAAGATGCATAAGTAGTAAGTTTTGATAGCTGGCATGCTTGATCTGTGGAATACCACCTAGGCTTGTGCAACTCTGAAATAAATAGTCTGTGTCATGTGTCTCTCTTGTGTAATTGTTGGCTTGGTGTATGCTGGCTAACAATCTAAGTTTTGTGGACAACACTAATAAGAGTCCTGAGAAGCTTTTGCTGGTCAAGAGCCTTTGTTTCTTTTCTGCAATTGACAAATAAATAGCTGATAGCAAAGTTCAGGACATGGGTCATCAGTAGTTTTCTCTATTTGGTGGTAAATGAATTCAGTTGATGTTCATGTTGGTTTGAAGCCTTGTGCCTTGAATCTCCATATGTATCTTCCCACACAAATGTCCTGGGATTCAGCAGTATTTTCAGCACTGAAATTTCCTAGGAAATTTCTCCTCTCAACTCCTTATAAAATAATTGAAGGACAAAACCATTTGAAATCACATATATGACTACCAGTTTACCATTCAGTATCTGATCAGTGTTTATGAGCAAAAAAGAATGTGTTTTTTGTCAATCAATAGTCTCCTACTCCTATTCTTAATGTCTTTTATTGTGCGCCAGTTTTGAGAGTCTTCATTCTTTATAAGGTTTTTGTTTGTCATTTTTGTAATTTCAGTTTTTTGCCTCCTCCTCCTTGAGCTTTACATAAAAGGAGAAAAGAATAGTACAAAGATTGCAGCTGGGCAGCAATTTTGAAGTGTCCCCTTTCTGCAAGCATACCAGAGCCAACCATTTAATTGTCTGCTATTGATTTTCCTTCACATCCAAATGCAGGATATGAAGATTTTCATCACAATCCTCTCTTTTAAATGACTGATTTTAGAAAACTGCTTTGCCTTCTAATATTTCTATGTTAATCTACACAGAATGTAATTTTGACATCAGCCTTTTCAGTCTGTTTTGCTCTTTTTTGCTATGTAAGATTAGAACAATGTTTCATCTCTAGCTGAACTACTGCAGTTTTTGTTTGGAGCTAAGAAGTGTTAGTTTTCCTCACCAAATGATGTCGTTAAAAACAGGCATGAAAGACTGGATGGAGGCTTCTGGGAATGAGTTATGGATGTCACTTTTTCATTTCACTTGGCATTCATTGTTGATAACCACTGAGATTACGTTTTATGCACTAGTGATATTGCTGACTTGAATTAGGAGGGGATATTATAAACTATGGAATTTGAGCTGTAGCTGTTGGCATCAGGAAAATACAACATAGATGGAAGAGGTGCAAAGGTTCTGCAACCAACAGGAACAGGGAGAGCAGATGGAATTTAAAAACTGTGGCAGAGGAAAGAAAAAGCTTTCTGTCTGGAGTCTTCTTAAAATTAATGCAGGGCACTGAATTAGTGGCGTAGAATAGAAGTCTCTGGCAGTTGGGTGCCTAAATTACACATTTGGGGTGATTTGTTTGCTCTGGGTTGTTACCTTTGCTTTTTATTATTATTTTTTAAATTTTTTTTATTTTTAACACGGTGCTGAAGATGGGACCAAGAAATAAAGTGACAGGAAAGGGAGACTGCAAGAATTACCTTGTGATAATTCCCTATGTGTGGCTATTTTAAAGTGATGACCAAAATTCATCATATTTGTTTTGTCAGGCTTTAGATAAAAAGCTTTTAGCATCTCATATCTGGATATGAAATTAATCTTCTATTTTGTCTTTTAAACTGGGAGAAACTAGGTTAGATTTTGAGGTGCTGTGTGAGCCCTGTTCCCTCTCCCCTCAAAACCAACCAATCAAACCCTCCCTCAATCTGATCCTTTTTCTTCATCTCCATTCAAACACTTCCCCCCGCCCCTACTTTTCCCTTTGAGTATGAAGACCCTGCAAGCAACACAGGGGTTTTTCTTTCACAGTTCTCTCCCTTCAGACTCTAAAGAGGGTTCCAAAGTCCCATTAAAGTGTCACCTGAGTAGCAAGAAGAATTGGACCTGTTTTCTGTGTAAAATAAACCCCCAGGGAGAAGAGTTAATGAGCTGTGCAGGGATAAGCAGTGGTTGCCAAAAGCATGGTTTTATAACTCTAGCACTAGAGCTCAGTGTTTTGAAAGGTTTGAAAATGCAGAAAACCATGTATTCAAAATGTATGATGAGTGAAACCAAACCTTTTCCTGGCATAATGATAGCTGTGTGGGAACCTCTGTACATCATCACTGAGCTGTGAGGAGCCTGCACTGTAAGTCACATTAGAAATTACTTGGAAAATGGATGAAAAGGTGTCTTTAGTCATCAATCTGTACTGTATATACAATCTTAGTAACTGACCAAACCACCATTATCACTACGTGGGGCTCCCAGGGAAAGATGAAACTTGGACACAGGTGTGGGTTCTGTCGAGATCAGGGCAGGAAGACCCCTACATTTACAAAAGGGGCACTTTTATACAGGTGCTATGAAGCCTGTGGATTGGAGGATGGAGTTTTTACCTTCCCACCACATAGGTCAAGGAGGCTGTCACACAATCTTGTTTGTCCCAGCATGGAATGCAAAGCTATGGCTATGTTCTATAAACATAGCTGGTGTTTACATTAACAGAGCGTGAGAAGGTAGAGTCTTCTCTTCTAATATGAACTGCTCAGGCAGCTAGGAGAAACCCTCATGGTAACAACCATGACTAAAATAACCTTCTAAAGAGACATAATGGGCCATTTCACTTTTAATGGAAAGCAAAATTTTGGGGATTGTTGGATCCTGTCTAAGGGAACATTTGGTACAGTGCATGATTTGTATTAACTTGTTACCCTCTCAGTCTTTGTGAGTCATGCTATTCAGTCTTCATGACTAAGAAGCATATTTTTGAGAATTTTCTTCTTTAATTTATAAATACACTATATAAATATTTATATGCTGAAGACAAAGTTTAAAAAGTAGATACTGATGCCTAAAATCTCCTTTGGGAGGAAAGACACCTGACTTTGAAAATTCCTTTATGAAACAAGCTAAAATTACCAGCTAGGCAAGAGAAACAAAAGGCAAAAAATTATTTATTGCTCCCTGGGTAAAATCTTTAAATGGACGTGGATACTTTTTGACAGACATATGTGCTAATACATCTGTGAATTATTTTGACTCAACATAGAAACTACTGGATGGCTTTCTTTGGCTATAGGTACTCAGCAGCTCAACCAGACCAGGCCCTCCTACCTCTAAAATCTAGAAAGAAAAGCTTATTCTCATTAAGCCATGGAGGTCCCTGTCAGTCTCAGTGTAACTGGCACTATGTCATATTAATTGATAATGATATACATGTAAATATTATATATATGTGCTGTTTTGATGGGAAATGTACTTTATGACATGCCAGAGGTTTAAAATTTTTAATCTTCACAAATGGTTTTCTGGGAAGCCTTGTAAATTTTTCTGGTATATTTAGTTCCTAAGAATGCTGAAGAGGCTTGTTTTTTTTCTTTCAAAAGACAGAAATGCAGCATTAACTGGCTGCAGTTTTGGAGAATGTTCTCCATATTGAAGTTTTCTCTGTATGGTTGAGTTGTGGAAGCAAAGCAAGAAACTGCACTACAGAACAACTTAGAGGAAGTGAAATACAACAGAGAAGGAAATATGACCCATACTACAAATATGACACTTGTTAAAATGTTCTCCTTAGAGTTTATGCTGGAAATAAAGACTGTTGTTGTAAAGAATTTTAGTGGCAGAAACAGAGTGATTTAAAGAACATCTTTTGCTACTGTTGACATTGTCATCTTTGATCATTGTGAAGCTTTAAATGTGTTTGGAATGTAGTATGTTAGCAGGACCGTGATCTGGAGATCCTATTTGAATCAGAGACCACTTCAGCAGAGAGAGCTGATGTGTCTGACAGGGAAAAAAATGGAAGGATGTTGATGGTAACATTTATTTTTGAACTTAGCTCAATTTCATAAACTGCTTTTTAAGTAGTTGAAATTCAACATCATCTGGAATAGCATTGCTAGAGTGTGTTTAGTTCCTTCTGCAACCTTCAACAATGTCTGTATATAAGTAAGACATAAATCCGTGAGGAAAAGATTGCACGGAGTCTACAGATAATGAGTGCCTTCTCAGAGGAAGGAAGAGAAATAACTAAGCAGAGGGAGGCTTCAGAATAGCTCCTTGCATGATTCAGAGATGCCTTGTGCTGTTACAGGTACTTTCTGTGTCATAATTTACAAGCTGAAGTTACCACTCTGTGTATGTGGCAGCAGTTCTCTGTGCCTCCACCACTTCCATCCCACCAGAGCCCTTCAAACACATGCTAAATAGAATGAAAGTTTGCTGGCTAAAGGGTGATGGAATTGCAAGTGATTTGAAGATTATTGTTTCTTCATAAATCTACCTCAAACCTGCCTCTCCCCTGGCAGAGATGGAAGAACAGCCTGTAAAATACAGGTTAAAATCAGCAGTGTCTAGGAAAGAATTGGGATGATGAAATATCCAGCTTCAGGAGCAGGATTGCCTGCCACTCTACTCACCATGATTTGTTGGTTCCTCTGCACTTTGCCAAAGTAATTAATGGAAAGAGTAGTTTATAAATGAAAAAAAGGAATTTGTGGGTTAAGAGTATCAATGTGATACAAAGTGAACAACTAGGCCTTGAGTTTTTGGGGGCCATTCTGGCTTTTAATTGGGTATGCCTGTTCTACTGCTAATTAAACAGCTGATGGACTGGTTCATGTTTGGGCACAGTCACATTAAATAGTGAGGCTTAGCCCTACAAAGCAATAATGTCCCCAGGCTGTGGTTTAGTCAAAAAAGAGGTGTTCCTAGATAATGCTGAGTTTGATTTTGGTTTACATTTTTGCAGGTCGGGTGTGTTTGACAATAGATTATCATCACCTGCTTTTATACCTTTGTCATTCACCAGCTTTTGAAGAAGAACAACTTTACCTAAGTTTTTGTAGGGGCTGTTTAATCATGAATTTTGAAAACATCACTGTTTTCAAAGAGTTCCTGGGAGATGCCCTTTATTCTCTTATGTGGGTGATTGGAGGAAGAGGGATATATCAGACATTACACCAGTAGTAAAGGCAGAAGGCATTTGTTGGTGTCGATGCCCTGCCTTGACTTTCTGGCAGCAAACCATAATTATATATTCATGTGAGAAAAGTGTGAAATTTTGTGACAGCATGAATGTTTATTATGGCCAGGCTCCACTTTTTTGCATGCTGGCTGAGTAAAATCATAAAATATTCTGAGTTGGAAAGGACCCATAAGGATCATCAAAGTCCAACTCCTGGCCCTGCACAGGACAACCCCAAGGATAACTCCATGTACTTGAGAGTGTTCTTCATAGCTCCATGTGCCCTGACTAGGAAAACCAACATCTGATTGCAGGTGGGCATGGCAGGGAAGAATGATCACTGCTGTCCAGTCAGCACTGAATCTCCAAAGTTCAATGGCATACCTTAGTTTGGAAGAAGGTGCTTTGTTGCATGATGTCAGGAAGGGAATCACCACCAGTCTGGCATCAGAATAATTGCTGTTAGGTCTTGAGAGAGGTCTTGGTCTTGCTTTTTGTGGTCTGATTACCAGATAGTTCCAAATTAGAGTGGGTATTAGAGGCTGTGAATGTATTAGGCAATGAGGAGACGTCTCTTTGTGTTACTTCTCACAAGAGAACAGGGCCAGGGGGTTCCTAGGAGAGTGCTTGACCTGATCTGAAGCATGAAGGACAACAGCACTCCAACAGCTGGAGATTATTTTAAATGAGGAATAATTACCTTCTATGTGATTTTCTGCCAAGTGGTTTCCAGATGAGTTAATAATGTTGCAGTCTAACTAGAGAATGTCCCTTATATCATGTCTGCCTTACTGAGTGGACAATAGGATAAATTTATGCTGTAGGGATTATGAAAAGGGTGGAAAGAATTTACTCATTTCATAAGCTCTTGGAGCTAAAGCCAATGATCAGAAGTTGCAGTGTTAGCATAATAGAAGGTATAGAATGACTTCTTAAAGGCCCATTTGATGTATTTTTGGCACTACTACATTTCTAGCTGAGAAATCTTTGAAAGCTCTTGAAGCATTAGAGCTGTCAGCTGGACTAAATGACTGTTTAATACTTTTACAGAGTAGTGCTTTATCATAGAGATGGTTTTCCTCCCTCTTCTTAATGACAAGCAATTTGAGTTTGCTCATATTCTGTAATATTTCAGAATTTCTTTTTCTGTTTTGTTTTGTTTTGGTGATATATTCTGAGTTAAATGTTGAGGATTTGCCATTTAAAAATGATCCTTCTTAGAGTGTTAGTAGAAGTTGTCGGTGAGCTCACTGCATTGTTTTATAGAAGTATTTGTATCCTGGTGGTTCTGGCTTGAAAACATAAGCCCTCACATTTCAACCATTGTTTACAGTTTTTAAAATCAATTCTGGCTATACAGAGAATTAAAAAATGTTATTGAAAGGCCATAGTTTTCAATATGTTGAAAATATTGATCAGTGACTCAAAAAGGGGTCCATAATCTCCAGTTTTCAGAAATTAGAAGACAATGAGGCACACCTGATTTTTAGTGAACAATACTAACTCCTATTCATGGGGGATGTTTTTTAAATAATTAAAGAGGATGTTCACAATCATATCATGTATGTTCTGGAAAATAATGTCAATAACTATAACTTTCAAGAAAAATAAATTTAAAAAATGGGACACATTCTGCCTGTCAGAGTAATAATTATGAATGTAAAAATTTCACATAATAAGGAACTTTGAACTAAGGATTCAAGGCTTGAATGAAGGATCCAAGATTTGAACAAAATGAGAATGCTTTTCAGTAGCATCTACATAAACATCAACTTTCACAGGGATTAAATTAATAGAAATATTATCCAGTCTTTAAAATGTTTTAATCTGGTAGGAGTGCCAGTAGCTGAGGTGCATTATAGCAGTGAAACCTGTATAAATATGTTGATGGTTAGTCAGAGGTTGTTGGCAAATTTCCTGCATAATCAAATTTTCAACAAATAACTGTGATGAATTTATTTTTATAATTTTAGATTTTTTCTTAATTTTGGAAAAAACCCTCCAAGCCAAACAAACTAAGGCACAAACATTTTTTATGATGAATAGCATACCAAATATTTAACTTTGTATTAGATCACCTGACTAAAAATAGCTGAGTTTGCTTCATTAATTCAGAAGCATTTGTGCTGGATCACTCCCACATTAAACCAGATCTTCCTGTGTAGTGGCAGTATATATACTATGACAGATATATTTCAGATTCTTTTTTTTCCCAGATATGTAAATCTTCTCCCCAGATCTGTAGTAAACATAAAAACATCCACTCTAACCATTTCTGCCAAATAGAAATCCCATGTTTTTTATCAATATTACCATGGATCAGATTTAAAGTGCAGTAAAAAAACCCCACCCAAACAGGTTTGTGCATTCACTAAATTTTAATGCTTCTTGAGAAACACAAGGAAATACCTGCTAAAAACCAAATATTAAAATTTCTTCAAGAGAAGTTAAAACCCGTTCTTATTGCTTGCTTCCTGTTCCAGTAGCACTAAATAAAGGATTTACAATTAGGCCTCCAGCCAGAAAAGACCATAAACACATGTTCAGACACATGAATAGTCTCATCAAAGTCAAAACATTTAATTTTTATCCTCAAAACATGTGGGGTTTTATAACTGTCACTTGCAGACTAGACTGATGAATTAGCAGCAGATTTACAATTTAATAAAACCCTCTTACTTTCCATATTCACATGAAAAGGAGTTTGTTGGGATTTCATGCAGTCTGAAAACTTTGACCAGATCTTCCACGAGTGAGACATGGCTTTGTTGAAATGAAAGCAGAAAACCTGGCCTATTTATGTAAATATTTAGACAGCTGCCCTATCTGGGTTTGGTGTGTTTTGTTTTCTTCCCTGATTGTCATTTAACTGTATAGCTGTGCCATGTGTCTGTTCCATTTTGAGGCTGCTCAAGAATGTGATAACCAAGTTGTTGCATTTTCAAGCCTTCTTTGAATCTACAAATTTAAGCCATTTAACTCACTTTTTGGCTCTTTGAGGGGTGAAAAATCTGAAGTCATCTTTGGTAACTCCCTTTCTGAATCGTCCCCCTGCCCACATACAATATTCTACACACTGATGACAACTTCCTTGGTGAGGCTTTTCTGGTTAGGTTGTGATTTAGCTGAAGTCTCCTGGCTTCCACAATAGGATAAAGCACATTGTAAATATGATTGTGACAATAGAGGGGTCAAGGCTTTCTAACTAAAATTTAAAACTTAAATAAGTAACTTGAATTTCAGTAATTCATAAGTCACCTCCTCCCAGCTTTCCTATTTCCGATTCAATTTTAAGGGAAGGAAGTTATGGTTCTGCAAGTTTTGGATACAGAAAGGTATGTAACATCTGTTACATACATACATTGATGCCTTCATCCTCAGGACAATCAATGCATCCCCCTTGTGTGTGCTCTTACCCTAGGCATGTGGAAAGATCTCCTGAAAAGGCCCATTGACCCACAATGCCGGAGTAGTTGCTTGTCAATCCTATGATGAACTTCAGCTTTACAGAAAGATATTTCAGTTAACAGCAGCAGCAGCAAATAAATTAAAAAATAGGAAAAAGGCCATGGAGGTAGAACCGCTAAGTGGAATTAGTGCTATTAAAATCTTGTAACTGAAAAGTCATTCCAAGTTGTCAAATGTGTTTGATATTCTGGAGGAGGATGCTCAAGTTGGTCAATTAAGATTTGGAGGGTTCTAACACTGTTTGGAAGAAAGAGGGGGAAAAAAATCCGTGGCTGAGAAAACTGGGAAGGATTTAACATTCTGTTACAAACCTGGCCACTTTCCCACACTATCTCTGGCTACGCTGCAAGAGTGGGCTCTGTTTTCAGAATACTGTGTGAAGAAAACAATGGGGTGGGAGAGGGGAATGCCAAAGGGCTTGGAACTCCTTCTGCTGTGTGAGCCACGGTCACGACGCTGCAGCCTGCCTTCCACCTAGGCGCTCCGCTTTCGAGGCTGTCGATGATTACATGCTATCATTTTTCTTGCCTTTGAAACGGAGCTTGTGTGGGCTTGAGCGATGCCTTTCCCTGGCCCTTCGGAACGAGTCGTTCCAGCAGGTGTCACTGTGGGCCCTCGAGTGGCAGCCCCCGGCCGGAGCCGCTGTGTGCTCGGCGCCGCTCCGCTCGCACGGCCCGGGGCTGCGGAGGGAACCGCAGCCGCCTCGGCGCTGCTGGTTCCGGCTGCTTACTGAGCACCAGGGGGCACAGCCCTGCCCAATCCACAGGCCTGCAGCCTCCTGGCATCAGCAGTGGATGGTGGGCGTCGCTGTGGGATGTGAGAGATGCATGGCTAGAATGAGCACTCAGAATCCTGAGTGACAAGGATGCTACAGCAGGGAAACAACAGCTTTACTATGTAGTAGGAAAGCCTGGGCTCCACAGGTAGGGAACTTAAAAACCCCAAGCAAGTAAAAACTAAAGAAACAGATTAAAAAACCTCACCACAATCCTTAAGAGTTTTCTAAATATTGTATTCGGGCAGTCCTGGAATGAGTATTTTATTTGATTGGCTTATGCTAAGGATTTTCCTGGCGCATTGCATATGAATGCTGGTGTTTTGTAGGCTTTAAATTTCCCTAAGTAAGATAACCATTCATAATATGTGAGGCAAAACAAAAGAGCAGACAAGGATAGCAACAGAGGAGTTACAGGCTGTGGAGACGGAGAAGGAAGAAGGAGCAGGAAATAGATGTCAAGAAGCTCTGATAAAGTAAGAGGACAAGGGATGGCAAAATATTCTGATACTGGAAATGCTAAATGTGGCTTTGACCAGTACTTCTTAAAATTCAGGCCTAGACAGCAAGGCTTTTTAAATTCAAACCTTTATAAACCTCTCAGCTGATTTCTTTACTGTGCTCTTCTTCATGGCCTTTGTAATTTTGCAAAGGCACCAGGGAGAGACTTCTGTGGGTTGGCAGCAGCCTTATCAGGTCTTGTCCCATCTTGCCCCAAATTCCACCCATCCAGGACACATCAGTGCCATGTTCAGACCAGATCTGCTGTCAAGGAGAGGTTTCCTTTTGGTACCTAATGAAAGTTGGCATGGTCCATGCAAGACATGCCTGTTTATGGTGAAAACAGAGATCAGGAGAAAAACTGGGAAGTTCTCTTTCTTACTTTGGTGGCTTAGTTATGGTGATTTATCATGTCTACGTATGTACAGCTTATGTGATCATGAGTATGCTACTCTTCCACAGCACTGCTTTCTTTTAATTATGTTGATTTCAGATTGCAAAAATCAGGCAACAAGCATTGGTAGAAAGGAAAATCCTCTTCTTGGACTTGGATAGATAAGAAAAAGCAGAATAATTATTCAATTATCTGTTCTTTCTGTGCTTCTGAATCTACACATAACTCCTCAGGAGTCTCAGAATGTGATTATTGGGCTTGAGTCAATATTCAGTCAGAGTCCTCCAATTTTCCTTTGTAAATTTCTATAATAGATGGATTTTTACCCACTCTATCCTGATGTTAATAAGAAGTGAGAGAGCTCTGGTCCAATGAAAAGCTGTGGCCTTTGATGGAGTTTTCAGCTAAGAATTTTTTAATTTGTTGGACCTCAAAGTGATGCTTTTGAAGGAGGTTTTATTACTCATATGAATTCCAAGGAGAAGGCACTTGTTCAAAGGAATGAGTTTGAAGGTTTAAGGTGAAGAACTTTGGTGAAGATGTGATAACTTTACAAAAAATGAGTTGGCCCAGACAAACTTATTACAATAAATCAAAAAATGAGACCCAGGGTGAAGTAAAGTTGTGTTACTTTAATACACCTTTTGTTGCAGGTGTGCTCCTGGGGCGTGAGGTGAAAATGTCTGGGTGGTTAATGAGAATATTTTCAGTTTCTCAGGCCAGCATGTATTTTTACCTTCTGGAGGTTTAGATCACTGAAAGAACAAGCATCAGCTAAATAAACACTCTTACAAGTCAGTGACAGAGGAAATCACATATTGAATGTTACTCACAACTGGCTATGCACTGCTTGCATCTAATTGTTAACATATCACAAAAAATATCATTGGGATTTATAATATGTTATAATGTCCAGTTCAGCTGGACAGAGAATGTGTACTTGCACCTTATCCACAAATAGTTTCAGCATTACCTCAGTTTCTGCATACAGAACTTTCTTTTTGTAGTTTTTGCTAGGTGTGTATTGAGAAGGAGATCTGTATAATGCATAGCTGAAGACAAGGAGTTTATTTTGCAGCTCCATCCTGGATTTCCACTGCACGTGCCCAGAGGAGGATCATCTCTGCTAGGAAAATTTCTTTCTTTGGCAGAACCTTCCTAGTAGAGAGATGTGCAGAGACAGGTAAGGGTTGTGTTTGCATGCATGGCTGTCCTCAAGGTATGAAAATCCTTCCTGACCTCCAGGGAATAGCTGGAGTTAAAGCTGTCTGACAGCAGAATTTATGTGTGCACAGACTGTAGGTGGAATTGAGTCAGGAAGGTGAAATGATTTCCTGATTTGCTTTCCTCTGTTCCTCTGTCATGCAGCCCCATCAAGCTGTGGTCTCACAAGGGCTGTAGCTGAGTCTGAAGAAATCCATGAAAGCACAGTTTGAGTTGTTAGTTCCTTGTGCATAGAGGTCTATAAAAGTTTAACTTCACTTGAAGTATTCCAAGTGACCAATTTGTGCTAGCTTTACCTTGAAAACCACCTCCTTTAATGTCTCTTTATGGTGATTATCAGTAAAAACACAAGAACAGAAAGATTGTTTCCTCCTTAACAGTATAGGCACCAGATGCTCTTAAAGTTTTCTTTTACCTTTTGCAACATTCACAAATTTGATTTGTCTCCCCCTGCAACTACCTCTGAGATGAGTGAGAGAAAGAATCAGGTTTTTGAAAGCTATGGCCTGTTATGCACCTTCTGCCTCAGCCCCTTAATGACTACAGTAAAATACTGATCATTACCCCAGATCCTCAGCTGGATCAGCAAAGCCACCGTGACTCTAATGGAGAAAGGGGGTTTGGCAGCAGCTACAAATGGCACTCAGGGTATTCCTTTGGCCAGAACTTTATCTTAATTGTCTAATTTATGCTTTTGGAACGAGGCTAGGTGCAAGGTGTCTAAGCTAATGGTGAAGAAGTAATTGTAACACTTGAATTTCCTGAGATTTGATTTCTCAGCTGATGTTGCTTTGATTTTTTTTTTTTTTCGATGCTGCCAATCTCATCCAGCTGTTTTAGGGTTCCTGCTCCTGGTATCATGTATCCTTTTGCCATTGCTGGACTTGGCTTGCTCTAGAAGAGATCAGGACTTCTGTATGGTGCCAGATTTTTCTTCTTAAAAACACTGGCTTATGCTAATTTAGACAGTGCAATTCTAGGCACTTTGTCATAGAAAGCTTATGCCAGAGGTTCTGAAACAGAAACCCCTTGAGTAAAACTGTAATCCTGGCTTGGTACAAGAGGCAATAGACCTGTCAGTAACACGGTGGCATGGGAAATGCTACTGTAATTAAAGTTCACTCAGCTTTTCCTTTATAAATCTCTGTAATAGAGGCTTTGTGTGTTAGTGTAGCCATTTCAATTTATGTTGTTTTCAAACTAGGTACTCAGATTGTCAACTTCAGTGGGATCATTTCTCCATGAATGTATTTAGCGAAAGTATGCCTAAAATCATCAAAACCAATTTTTTCTGTTGTAAAAATAACAAGAATGGTTTTTAAGCCTACCAGCCCAGGTTGTTTGGGAAGCCTGTAAGCTCAGGTACAAGACTAGGGAGACTTACAAAATTCTAAAAAACTTGTAATACTAATTTCTTTTAGGTGAGCAAGATTTTGCCTAAAGTTTTGCAAAACATTTATTTTTGATAGCTCATGAGCTTTTAAAAAAGTACATCTACTGGTTGCTAGGTCACAAAATACATGATTATTTTTATTTAGGAGATTTAAACAATACTGGTTTTTTTTCCCATAAAAAAATATTCTGTAAATGCTGTATTTTAAGTGTCTCTTGGTGTGTGGAGTGCCCTAAGATCCCATTGAAGTCAGATACTGGGTGCAATTAAATGTAAAACTTTTAAACTTTTTAATCACATCATTCTTATTAATTTTTTCAAAGGTTAGAGAAAAAAAACCCAAAACACATATACTGTGCCTTCATGTGAATGTTTGCTTAAATTGTTTGTAGAATAAAATCTCATAGAGAAATGGAAATATGTTCAGTTTGCAGTAGCAGAAGTGGAAAAAACTTCCACACAAGTCATTAAAAATAAGTAATTCTTCTGTCTGGAGGGTTGACCCATTGAACTAAAATGTAAAGACTTCACAGCGCCTCAGAATTTTGCTTCTGGTAAGAAGTAGAGGACTATTACTACTTTAAAAAAAATTTTTTTTTTCCTTTTTTTTTCCCCATCTACTTCATACAGTCTGGGAGTGTCCTGACTAATTGTAGGAGACATTGAGTAACTCTGAATTAGCTGTAAACCGCTTCCAGATGTAGTTTACAGCTGTGTCCAACTTCAGACTAAGGAGTTTGGATTGTTGTGTTCAGCCATCAGCACCATAAATAGCAGATTCTTGACTTAGGCTATTTCATTTCAGTGAAAAAGGATTGTTTGGATGTAAAGGATTTTCTGCAAGGCTTGCAACTCAGACATTGCAGCACAGTGCTCACACAGAACAAGGAGGTAATCAGCACTTCTCACTTAGACTCTGCAGGAAGTGTCTTTGGCTGTGCAACACAGAGTTTGGAAATATTATTAGGATCTGGTATCTGTAAAGTCATGGCAAGCCACTGGTCCTTGTTCATCTCCTCCTCAGAAAGTGGCAACAAGTACAATCCCTGTTACACCCTAACCAAATTTCAGTTCTGGAGATAAGAACACAGGCAGCAGATACTTTCATGATACCTTCTGCTGGACTCAAGGGACAGGAATGGATGGAATGAAACTGGTAGAAGGGAAACTATGGATTTATATATTCTTTCAGTTCCTCTCCCATAAGTATAACCACTACTCTTTTGAGGGTCACTGTCATTAAAAACAGTGGGTAGCACTGCCAGCAAAATTAGGAAACAAAAAAATTTTTACTTTACCAACAAAGTTAACTTTGATGTACATGGATAAGCAAGAGCTCACCTCAGCACCTCCTCTGTTGGATCTGAGCATGGGGTATCCTTGCATAAAAGCAGGTTAACAGGGTGTGTGAAACACTGGGAAAATAATTACTCACCAGCTGCAGTTTTTACATTCTACATTAGTCATGTGCCAATGTGTAGGGACTTGAAGGAAGGACCTACTCCCCATATCACTGTGTCCTCTGATTCTCTCCTCCTTCAGGGTGGCCTTGGCTTTGCCCAGAGTGAACTGCTGGTTTCAAATGTGGTGCACTGACCTCAGTAATCTGACCTTGGACTAGCCTGGATGACATTATTAGCATGAGGTAAAACTTGTGTGCAGAAGGGTTGTGTTGAAGATTTTGCATGGCAGAATGTGCAAGACAGACTGGAAATTCAGTGGCCTGTTGTTCTTGTTAAATAGCACCACAGTTTTAGCACTTCAGCCACACATGGGGAAAGATAATTCTTTATTCCCTCAGCCATTGAGACTTTTTGTTATGATAGTAACCCAAAAAGGGAGAATTTGTTGGCTTTTTAATACAGCCTAGAAGTACCTTTGACTTCTTGCTGATCTTTCAAGATACACTTCATTGCTGAAAACATATGAAATGTTCTGAAGAAAGTTTAAGTAGTAATTTCATACATTTTCTTTTTGAAAGTTTGTTGGTAAGGTTTTCACCAGTTTTATTGTAGTAGTAGGTGTAATAGCCTTGTAGTTGAACAATGCTACTGCTATTTTCTGCTACTGTTTTTTTCTTTGATATTTTATATAAATAAACCAAATTGCTTTAACAGATTAGGTAAATAAAAGTTCTGTTTATTACCATTAAATAAAAGCTCTCACTGAATTTTGTGATTTCCTTGGTACTTGATAAGTCTTGTTTAAATATAGATATGAAAATGAATTCCTTAGTAATGGTAGATTTTAATCACACAAAGACTCTTCATAAAGAGATTTGCTTTTAATTTAAAAGAAGTTGAAGCATCAGCTCTTTAAGGTTCTGCTTTGTACTCCTCTTCCATCACCATCCTCTTCTATCAATCTATAATAGTAGTAGGTATAGTTAAAAGGTGCTGACTGCTTCTTTTGAATATCTGAAAAGTTTTTAATTAACAGTTTCACTGGAGAAACAAGCTGTATTTTAGATTTGAACTCTCTCACATTTTATAGCTAAAAAGATGACCCTGAGGTTTTAGAAAATATTTTTTAAAATACATTGCCGGTATTTTATATATTGGTAGTGTCTGTACTCCTATGGAATTAATACATGTGGAGTTTTTTACTCACTATTAACTAAAGATGCTAAAAAAGAACTCTTGGAAATATCAAAGAAAGAAGGAATTGCACTTCTCTAGGACTGAGGGTAAGGCTATGTGCAAAGCTGATCCAACAGAGGTTTTTAATTGCATTTTTTGGCAAGTTTCAAAGCATGTCTCTGATATTTACTGTGCAAATAGTTTATTTTACTACTACAAATGTATTATTCTCCATCACTCCTCTTCCTTTTGTCATAAAGATGAATATTTCGCCCATTGGAAATCCCATATCACCTCAGTGATTTCTGTAGCTTTTATGAAATTGCAATGTTACAGTAATATTTGCACTTAGCAGCTATAGGTTCAGGACAATATGTAAGGAAAAAAATTCCATTATCTCCATGAGACTGTTTATGTTTTGTTCAAGAACAGTGGAAATCTGCCACGTTGGTGTCCCAGACAGAAAATCAGCTGTTACTGGAATTTCAATAACAGGTAAAACTGCTAATCTTGAAACCCTGCAACTCAGTTTTTAAAAAGTGCAGTTTTAAGGGTAGCAAAAACAGTAATTACTTTGTCTGAAGGTTTTTAGAGTTCTTGGTCTGAACATTTTCTTCAAAGATTCTTTGAAATTTTAGTCAGAAAAGAGCTGATAGGATTAGCAAGAATAGTATTTGAAAACACATTTATGTGTCAAATCGTAAGAGCAGAATTTGAATGAAACAAGTTCAAGTGTGATGGTGTATCCTGTGGTGTTCTTCAAAAAATATAAACCACCTTTACCTTGTACAAGTGCAAATTATTATTCCAGAGTGTATTATTACACTGCATTGCTCCTGTAGTTATAGCAGTACTCAGTATACTGAAAATGACTGTGAAAATACTTTTCTACACAGTAAGAATCACACTGTGGCCCTAATTAAGTGATTCATTTCAGTAGAATATGGATTTCAACTTGATAATAGTTCCTATCAGCAAGATAAGTGCTAATTTATAGGTGGGAAATTATAGAAAATAAGCATCCAGGCAAAGTGGGAAACCATTAGCCAGTGTTCAATGCCACTGACATTACTGCTTTTGCATGTAACAATTCATGGAGAAATAAGAACATAAGTAAGAGATGGCAGTAGCAGATGGACCCCATCTGGAGTAAAGGACTCAGAGCACTCTGAGAGTGTAAAAAGACTTTTTGGTTTGCTCTTGAATCAAACCTTTTAGTCCAGAGGCAGCCTAAAACTACTTCCTCATACAATCTACTGACTTCTGGTGGTCCCAATATCAGCCACACACCTGAGATCAGCACTAATGTCCAAACCAGGTCTTTCCTCACCTTGCTGTAGTGGTAAAGAGGCAACAAACCAAGGCTCCAGACTGGGAGAATATGGTTGGGGTGGGGATAGAAAGAAACCAAGGAGTATTACAGGAGCAGGAAAGAAAAATTGAGTTATATCACACACACATCGGGGAGAGAATGTGAATCTGCAAGAGGAGCTGCACAAAGAGCTGAAACTCTTCCATTTCTGAACATCTCTGGTTGACTTTGAGGGCATGGAAGATGTTTTGGATCTGGTGTTTGTCTACTAAACAAACTTCCGACTTGACTTTGGGGCAGAATGGTGCCAGGGTGGCTGAGACACTGAAGTGTGGGTCTGGAGCCAACCCAGCAGCTCCGCTCAGGCAGTCTGCAGGGAAGGAATAACTGTGCACAGGGAGTGGAAACCAGTGGGTCCTGTTGTGAAGAGCTTTTTAATTTCAGGCCTATTTTCTGCTGCTTATCAAAAAATGACTGGATTACCTTTACTTCCTTTGAATTGAATTTGAATGGTACCTGATTGCAGCACTGGTACAACATATTTAGTAATGGATTCTGGAGAGTGCTTGTGAAATTGTTTATTATGCAGTAATCAGTTAAACTCTTCCCTTGTTACCAAAATTCTAGGACATTGTTGTGCCCCCTAACACTGTGTTTTAATGTTGGTGAGTAAGGCCTTGTCCAGGAGGTGTGTGTGGCCCACAGAATTATGGCCTCCACAAAGATGCTTATATAAAACATTTTACACTTATTTATACATTTTTAGTGATCAAAGAAATTAGTGGTCATTAGTTCTAAGATATGTGATTCACTTCATTAATATGTATTCTATCCTCTATCGGTTATTGATTTTTCATTTTTATGCTAATTAGTTAGGAAAATTATATCATTTCCAACACCTTGGCTAAACTCCACAATGGATCTTCAGGTGTTACAAACATGTGCAATATTTTTGCAGATATGAAAATTAGAAAAGAAAATTAAGCAAATATCTTTAGTTAATAACTGTGTAAGATTCTTTCATTTCTATTTAGGTACTAAATCATCAGCACTGTTAAGCTTGGCATACCACTGCGACTATTTGTAGATATTTTATATATGTGAATATATATTGTTCTTTGGAACTAGACCTCTCTGGAAGTGTATGAACATCATGTTAAACTTGGAAGGGAAATGTGATACCAGGAGCAATGATCACATCTTGTTTCATGAGTCAGGCAAAAAGAATTCTGCTCTGTATAACAGTGAGAACTTTGATTATTACAGATTCTACTATAGTCCAGTAAATACTTAAAAGAAATTGTGTATTATTGGGTTTGCATCCTTACTTAAGGGAACAGTGGGTCTGCTGAAATTTGTGAACTGTCCTTCAAGTCCATTCGTAGGATATTAAGTCAGCTGGGAGATTTCTCTCTTTGTCCCCAGTTAAAGGTAATGTTTTATGCTTTAAAAAGGTAAAGTTTCTTTGATGTAAACAAACCCAAAGTCATTGAAGAAGTAGCTGTAAACATTCAAGAAATTGAAATAAGTGAATGTAGGTAACTTTTTGGATAACAGCTATTTTTGTTAAAGTCTTATTAAAGACTACAGTTTGACAGATTTTTCTATCTGTCAGCATCTGGTTGTGAGATTTGATTGGTTTTTTTCTTAGTAACTGAAGCCACAATTTGTAACACAATATGAAATAGCTTTTTTAAACCACTAATTAAAGTGTTTTTATTATATTTCAAATGAAAGAAATAATGACAGAATCTAAAACGTTCACTTCCTGAGAAAGAGTGTAATGCCTAAGATAAGACCTTTTGCTGGTGCAAGTTGACTTGGCAAGACTAAATTCTATGAATATCAGACAAGACAGGACAAAGTTCAAGTTATTAAAAATACAATAAGAATCCTCAAGATCTGCATATCAGGTGTGTAACTGGGATATACATTGTCATTAAGTAATTGGCTTTTAGGAGCCTCATTTTAGTAAACGCTGACACAGAGTAACAGTGACTCCTTAATAGGGCTCCTGTCCTCCTCCACAGGAGTGTTCATTTTCACCCTCTGAATTTTATAGCATGAGGGAAGAGTAAATTTGTCTGAAAAATACCTGATCATAGGGAGCTGAGACCTCAGGGAATACAAAGTTCCAGGACAGAAACACACTGTTGACTTTAATTGAAATTCCAGTTTGCTGCCCAAAACTCTGGATGACCAAATCTCCATGAATTTGGCTAAGAGTTTACCAGGCCTGTCAGAGCATCAGTGGTGCTCATATCTAGAGATGTTCCCTTATTAAGGAGCCTCATTTTACCTTGTTTATTCTGACTGCCTCTAAACTCTACTTATGGTTTGCTATAAATGTTTTCACATCAATTTGTCAGCCAGCAACAGTAAAATCAACGAACCCTGATTGCTATCAGCTCCCCATAAAAGCTGGTGTGGTTTTTTTAAAATTTTATTTTTGCTCTTAATTGCAATGATGTGATTATTGAGTCTACTTTAAAACCCTGTAGTAACAGATTATTTATGTCATCTTTCACATTATTCATATGAATGAAGTCTTTAGTATGAACTTCTGTGAAAAGCTCTAAGTCAAACCCTGAGCCCAGAAATTACTTTTAAATACTTTTGCATTTCAAATAACTTCCTACTTGTCAGTAAATATAACCAAGCTATATTTCAAACATTACCAAGGAACTTTAAAATTTTATCTTGCTTTCTTACCCAGTTGAAGCTTTGCATGTTTTAAAAGTATCTATTATAAGTTTCACGGTCTTGTTATAGAAAGGTTTAATTTTCTTTTGAGTATTTTTTCAGGTACTTAATTTGAAATGGGAAACAGCATTTTAGCTATTTCAAGTGGAGTTATGGCCCTGATCAGTGTTTGGGTTTTTTTGGGTGGTATTTTTTTCTATTTTTTCAGTTAAATGGGGGATTTACTTAAACTGTGAATAGAGTAAAAAGAGCATTTATTACAGAAATTTGTGCCACAGTTGCTGACATCTTGGTGCAAGCAGTGGTCCTTTGCTCACTTCCTGCTGAAGCTGGGCTTTTGCCAGGCCTGTTTCCAGGGATGGCTTGGACATCCTCCTCCTCAATAGCATTTTCCTCTAGCAGAATATGAGTAGCTTTGACCTCTGAACCTACAATAAGCTGTGAGTGGATGTGGAACTGGTACAGATAAATTGTTTTCATTGCCAATTTACCTGATTTGATCAGAATATGTTGGAAATTCCTAAATAGCAAATTTAAGTTTTGAAGACCTATGAAAGCAAACTGTAGGAAGGTTACAGGTCTTGATTACTTTTCTGTCTTGTAATTGTGGAAGTCCTGCCTTTTCTTAATGTTTGCCCAGGTTGCTCAGAATCACATTAGAAGAAATGCAGTTTGTGACAAAAATGCGAATATTGATTGAACATATTTTAATATCTGGGATATTATTGTTCTGAAAGCAGTGGGATTTCATGTGAGGCCCATATAAGCAGCCAGTGGAGTTCTCAAAAGTTTATGGATGGGTAGTCTTATATGTTTATTTACAGTGTATGGCATTTTTTGAGGTGAAATGGGTGGCTTTTTGTTTGGATTTTTTTGATGATAGTGAGCAGGTCCATGCAAGAGTCTCCAGCTTCTCTCATTTATTGAGACTGCAAAAGGAGAGGTTTGACTTGTAATAGATTGTCCCACTCACTGACTAACAAATTGACTCATTAAATGAATGAGAGGAAAATAGGATTACTGCAGGCCTGGTGCTTACCTGAGCACAGGGATGAGGTGACTGAAGGTGATTTATAAAAAAGTTAGAAGTACATCAGAGGGTACAGGGTCTGGAGGATTAAAGACTGCTATAAATTCTCATTTACCTGCATTTCACTAAACGTTACCAATAGCAGTGAAGTTTATTCACTTCTGGGGGGACTTCTTGGGTTGTTTCCCACCAGATTGCCAAGATCTCGACAAACTTGTGACAGATCAGCCAGTTGGTCTAACAGTTTAGGAAGAGACCTAGAGCAAAGCCCACTGAACAATTCTGACAGAAAATGTCCATCTTACAACTTGTAGATTGCAGGGCAGGCTTTTGGAGAGTGATGTTTTTCTATGCCCTATCTACCCTTGTTTCATAAGAAGTTATTGCTGCCTTGTGTACATTTTTTCTACTCTGCCCAACTCTGTGATGACTGAGACCAGGGATAAGGCACTGAAATGTGGCTGAGCCAGCTGAGATTGAACTGAAGAACTTTTAGGAACATGGTGTGCCTCAGCATAGCCCTTGTTGCAGCTGAGAATTGGGCCAACAGTGATGAGGCAGTTAAGTGACTAATTATGAAGATTAAGGACCTACTGAGATTTTCAAAAGGATTATGATTCTATTCCTAGCTTAAAGCATCTTTATAAATCAGGCCCTGGTCCTTAAATTTGCATAAGTGCCATGGGAATGAATGGAGTCTGAATATAAGCATGGATAACAATGCAGGCACACTCTTGGATTCCAGCTTTTTTTTTTTCCCCACCGTTATCATTATTAAAATGACACATCTTAAAAATATGAATGAATGCTTGCAAGGTGCTGATATGAGCTGTTTTAAGTGACATGAAACATCCAACTCATGTGCTTTGAGTAGCTCATAAATGTGTCAAAGAAAAGTATAATTTCTTGACTTTGGTCTATTGATTCACACTAGTTGGTTATAAGCAAAATGGGCTGGTGAACACAGTTGCTCTTTCTACCCCATTCCCCTGGGTGTTGACTTTTTGCATGGAAGACAGCAGGTATTCACCTGGAAAGGTGGATTTTTGCATAGTTCTTCCACAGTAGATGATTCTTTTTGGGGGCCCCTCAGCTGGTGCGCAAAAATACTGAAGTATTTTGCTTTGTGCAACCCAATGAGAGAAGAAAGTAGTTTTTGAGCTTTTTCTATTATGTGAAAAAGCCTTTGTATGTCAGGCAGGCTTTATTAAAAGAAATGGAACAATCTTTAGTTCAAAAAAACCAGAAAATTACTTTGCAATGTTCTCATAAAACTGAGCAAAGCATTTTGCTTACATTGATGACTAAAGGAATTTTGTATCCATAGTCATAGTTATAGTTATAATGGGAGCCTAAAGAGAGGTACAACTGCAGTGTTGAAACCCATGGCATAGGCAGTACCAGGGGGGGAACCAGTCAAACTGTTGCTTTGTGTCATGCATAAGTCAATAAGTAAATGATCTTGAAAATCATTGAATCCCAAGAAGTAGAGCTGAATCCCAGCAAGAGAAATGTAGTGTAATAGTACATAGTGCTAGCAGCAAATCACCAGATAGTTATTAAGGAAAGCATCTATCTTAGATGTGTCCCTGATATATGGGAAGCTGTCCTTTTGTGACACTGTAGGTTTCATGTTGAACACGTTTTACCAGCACAAATGTCTCTGTGGCTTAAGGAAATGATTCATTAAAGTTACTTAACTCTAAAAAAGAGTCAGTTCAGCTTTGGAAAATTTTATATTAAACTGTCTCTCTGACATTCCTACGTTTTTTAAAAATAGCCTTATAACATTTTGGGTGTTGGCTGGGGAATCAGCCAGAGTCAAGACAGCACTCAATATGAGTTATAAATCTTGCTTGTTTATTCAGCTATTTGATGTACATTTACACTGTGCTAAGCATATCATGCACCTAACTCTGAACATCATTGGTTAAACCATAATGTTCACACGTCCTTGCAGTATACATAATTGGTTTAGAAGCTCTGTCCATGAGGCTAATGCTGCAAATCTTCCCTAACTTATGGTCAATGCATCCTGTCTAGCATCCTGTTACAGCTATTGTTCCAAATTTTACTTCCTCCTTATCCCATCTCAGGAATTGTTCAAGAACATTTTATCTACTCATCCCTTAAGCCAAGAGCAGGATGGTGCACATGTCCCTGCTTTTCCAGCCTTGTATCAACATTTGGGAATTTCAGAGAAAATGGTAATTTTAAAGTTCTTTCACAGGATAAATAGACTTCCTGTCAGTAAATCTCTAATCCAAGGTAATTGTTATTGTAAGACTTGAGTAATACCGAGTTTAATGAGTGGGATATAATGCTAATGCACATGGATTTGTGGGAAATAGACCTTAACAATTTAGACATCCCTGTTTTGACACTCTATATTTCATTCATAAAGGCATTCATTTAAAGTCTACCATAAATGTTGCCAGAGTCAAATATCCTCAAACCAGATTATTTTAAATATCCCATGCATGAAGAATGTAATATTTACTGTCAAGTTTACTTATTTAAAGATATTTAATGTTCCATGCATTTGTTGGTTTAGCAGAGCGGTACAAAATGGAAACAAAATTCAAATGTAAATTACACTTAGAAAATCGTAACAATTGCAATAAATCTGTCCATTTAAATCAAATAAATGAATCAACCACAATACCAATATGATTTGCTTTACCTGTCTTAACATTCTTACATTCAGGATGCTTGGCATCCTCAGTTGCCAGGAAGGAATATTTGGGTTGAAGCCAGCTCAGACCTGTTGCTCTGTTTGAAAGCATTTTGTTAGTTTTGGATGAGCCACATCATTGCTTTTGTCATTCTGGTCTGATCACTGCTGTGTTTCCACAAAGTCAGCTGCTTTTTGTTGTGCTCTGAGCTTCCTGGGCACTTCACCCCTGCCCATCTTAGAGTATTTTTCATTTTGAGAGATTCATTCCGAGACTCCTGTTCCACACTTAGGGGTTTAGTCAGTCACAGGTGTGTAGGGGTTTGAATTCAATAGACTGTGGCATTTTTTATTAAAAAATAGTATTTCCATGGGCCCTGCTAGATGGAATAAAACAGATAAATATATCTCAGTATATATTTGTAAGCAGACAATAATTTTTACACATCTGTGTTCCCTATGCAGTGCCTAAAGGGATTGCTTTTTAACCCTAAGATATTTTACATTTTTGTTCTACTCTGCAAGTAAAAATGCAAAATCATCACAAATTTACTTATGCAGACAACTCCAGTTTGGGAGAAGTCTGTCATTTGCAGAGGGAGCAAACTGAAAGCTCTGAATAATTCTGAACTCCTTGGTGGGGCAGGCACAAGGAGACAACATTCAGTGTGGCCACATGTCAAACCTAGCTTGTGGCAAGGAACACTGAACACACTTAAAACATCTCTGTCTTGTGGAAAAATAGAATTAAAGCTGAAAAGAACTTTGAAGGCTGACATAACAGTTGGATTTAAGAGCAGATGAATGCAAGAATGAAGTGGAGAAAGTCGTGATGTTTGTCATGCAGTGGCAAAACCACATGAGCAACTCATCCCTGGTGTGTTCTCCAGTGCCAGAAATTGTCACCAACAGTGGCTGTTTCTCTCAAAAAATACCTAGTTCAGATTAATTAGAACAAAGGTGTTTTTGCACACCAGCTGAGGCCCCACATCTCTCATCAGTCAGATCTGCTGTGTGAAGGCAAATGTTTCTCTCTCCCTTGGTTTGTGAAAGCAGTGGGAAATGTAACCCTTGCAGTGTGGCTGCAGAGCTATTTTTGCTTATGAGGGCACTACAAAGCAGAGTGTCCCACTCTGTCTCCTGAGGATGTGACTCTGCCATGAAAATTTCCATGTTCTGTCAAATTAACTTTGTGTATACAGCATGAAGATTTAATTAGGTTTTACATGTTATTGTAGGGAAATCCTGGCTGTGTTGTGTCTCAGGTGGATCATGTTTCCAGCCTTGATTTTCTATATTTTTACCACACCAGGCTCTTTTATACGCTGTTTGATGCCAAGTAGACATAAATTTTTTATCTGGTTTAGGAGCTGTGTCATGCCTTGTTCAGAAAGCTGATGCTCTGCTTTCCCTCCTCTTTCTGTTCTTCAGACTTCCCTTGTGTAGTCTACACTAAATTATGTTAAACCAAAATATCACTTATATTTGTTGCAAGTTCAGTTTACTTTCATTTCCTTGGTTGCCAGCTTATTTGACAAAGTGTTTTGTGAAAACCAATGCCTCCTATTGATAATATTTATAGCTTTAACACAAAATGCTGCAAGCATTTTAGCAATTTAGGATTATTCCTTTGACCCCTCTCTTCTGGTCAGATAATGTGTGAACATTGAAGCACACTTGAGAGGGCTTTAAAATCTGCTTTTTCTTGTACAAAATTGATGAGAATCTCTTTGTGTCACATCACAATTATGTTCGGAATGAGAGTGTGTGTGTATATATATGAATGAAGGTTGATAACGCTTGATAACTCTTAAGTGGGGATTTATATTCATGGAAGGATATAATCACAGGAGTATCTGCACATAAATATGCACCTGTGAGAATTGAATTTGTTAAATAAAGCAGGCAGCAATCTGTAGCTGCAGGGAGATAGCACTGCTATCTGATAAGGCTAATGGCTTCAGCACTGCATTTTGTTAACACCTTTGTTCTTTTTTGAGCTTCTTAAGAAAGAAAAAATGAGCATCTGATCTCACATCGTTCATGAGAGGAGTGTATTGATTTCTTTTTATTTAGATTCTTTTCACAGTTTTTGGACAGTAGATAAAATACTGGTGAAAGCAGAATCTTTCAAAATTCCTCTGCATCTCTTGGTGCCCTATGCTAACCAAACTATCTCATCAAGATTGTATATTGTGCATTATACATATATACATAAATTTTATATGCAAATCCACGTTATACTTACATAAAATGTTGCTAACTGTTGGTGACTGGCATAAGTGACCAGGAAAAGTGAAGGTATAGAATTTTTCGTTAGTTGTTCTTTTCAGTTTAGGTCATGTGGAAAGCTTATCTGCTTGCCTTCAAAATGTATAAGAATTACTGAACAGACATCTTTCAAATTTCAGTAAAGATATATAATAAAATCCAGGTTCTTAATATGGAAAAGGAAATAATTGGAAAAGTATAATTGAGAAAAGGCTACATGAAGTACCCATTTAGAAATATGTTGCTATTTTCTGAACAGTGATAATGAGAAAGTTAAGGTGGGGATTGTCTGCATGGAAATTGAAACCTGTTCACTACAGCGGTTAAAGGAAAGAAATTTAAATTGCTGTGGACAGACTTAGTTAAGAAAGGCTGCTCTTAATTGAATTGAGCTATACTGGAAATCAAGCTTTAATGGAAATAAGTGGTTCCACATACTTATTTGCAGCAATTTAGCTTATGGAGTTTAAAATTTAACAGAGGCAAATTACAGTGTAGATGGCCTTTAATAGATTTGAACTACAAACATGGGAGTAGGCTCTCAGCTGGTGAATATGTGCCTGCTGAAGTTCCCTTCACATTCACAGTAGGATCTGAATGCTCTGCCTCCTTGCCCAGGTACGTTGTGCTGCTTTTTCTGAGAGGAAACGCAGAAATCCCTGTGAGGCTGGGGTTTGACTTTGTCCCTAGGGAGATTTAAATGCCATTCCAGAGCCATGTTTCAAAGGTTTCAGCATTGTGCCTCATCCTGATGAGAACAAATGGGCACCAGGATATTGCCCAGTGGGTTGGGAACCCTTATGTAATAACACTTTTTTGCATCTGCTCATATGAATAAGAAACCATGAAATTGGTTTGTTTAATTAAAAGCAATTACCAGTCTTCCTAAAATGCTGACCCTTTCAGAAGTTTTTAACAAAAAGGCAGATGCATGAATCCTGCAAGCCTTGGAGAGTCATGTATATATTTACAGAGGTAGTAAGAAATGTAGATGCGTGAGTGTTGCTACTTTCCTCAATGGTTATGAGAGTGACAGAAATTCAGATATTTGCACTAAAATATTGCTGCTGCCAACTTCATGCATGTAGGAGTCATCCTACATGGTGTAGGATGACTACAGGGTGACTACAGGGTGACACCTACAGGGTGTCAGCAGAGGATCCTGGAAATACAGAGGATACAAAGAGAGAAGCAGACTCTCAAAACTAATAGTGTGCACTTGTAAATGTGAAGAAAAATATCATACAAAGTTGATTTTTTTAATGGATGGAGAACATGGGACATTTAATTAGATTCAAACAGTATTTGAGTATGCACAATGTAAAATATAAATACCCTAAAGTCAGTAGCATCATGTACTATATAGAATAATATATCTTCATATTGCTGAAGGCATCCACAACAGAGGCACCTTCACACAGAGGGAGGAGAAACCATTAAAGGAGCAGTTCAGGCATCTGCTCAAATGTTTCAATCAGTTCCTTAGTTGAGATTGCAGCTGTCAGTTGTGTAATTTAAACATACATTACTGGGGCTGTAATGTCCTCCTCATTTTTAATAATTTCCACCAAAGCAAATCCCACTCCAGAGGTTTGCCTGTTCTAACAATGTGTTTGATACAAACCTCCTTAAGATATAAAGTAAGATGGGCAAATAATTTTGAAATTATAATAATCCAATGGAGGTTAAGGTTGCCTTGTTCTGCTGGGATGTAATAAGATTTGAACCTTATACATACATCTGAAATAAATTAGCTGTGGGTGGTTCCTAGAATTTTATTACTCTAGGGTACTCTAAATTTAAGATACATGGGTGCTTCCTATTATCTGGAAATGCATTCATTTCAGTGGCATATATTTCTAGATTAATGTTGGCTCCAAAACTATTTGAGTATTTGGGATAAAATGTAATAAGAGGCCATTTTGAGGGCAGAGAATATAATTATTAGACTCCATGACTGCTGCTCAGGAGATACTTTGCACCTCCCCTCTGTTTCAAATATCTGGTTTGGTGTGAAGGAGTCTACAGAAAACTACCACTTAGCTGGTTCAATGTACTGACAAAGAACTTTTAAAGGTGGTAGAAGGAAAAAAGAAATGAGAGCAAGTCAGCACAGACATGGAGAAAAAGGTGAATCTCTTATGCAAATCAGATACAAAAGGGAAAAACGAAACCTTAGGTAGAAGCAGAAATGATTGTTCAGTGTTAGCTTGCTTTTGAGGCAATATACCCTAATGACGGGCTCTGAAACATGGGAAGGAGCTGATGAAGGAGAAGGATGAAGTGTAGGCAGGAGTCAGTGGGGTTAATGACCTGAGAAACAGCAGAGAGGGGAAACAGAAGATATTTAGGAGCAGAAGAGACAGGATGAGATATGAGATGAAGAAGTCAGAAAGTAGCTGGCATGGGTGTGGAACTTCCTGGAAGTGCCCAGCAGCTGTGTGAGGAATGGGAGGCAGTGGGAGCCAGTGAGAGGTGAAGGATGGCTCAGGTCCTAGGTGTGCACTCAGGCTATGAGTGATAAATTGCCTTAATTTGCCCAACCACTCCTCTTGCAAAGGGCAGCACAGTCCTTCCCTCTTGCTGTTACCTCTGCATTTCTCACTGTGGTGTCTCAGAGTCACTATAGCCTCTGCAAGCTCCCCAAATATCCAACCAATCCACTGTAATCAGCCTAATCCACTCCACTAAAAACTGTATCAGGCCTTTGTGGCAAAATTTTCAAGTAGCCTCTTTGGTCAGAACATAAGTTTTTAGAATAGAATGAGGATATTTATGCATGTTTACTACCATTTCTCCTTTTTTTGGTGGTGTTTTATGACCTCTAGAATAAGGTAGTTTTAAATAAACAATAAATTGCTTATAAATCTCTTCCCAGGTTATCTAACCTCTTATGCATCATGTGATTTCTAACAGTTCTTGAGAAAGTGTTGTTTTCTCTTTCTTAGCCATCTCAGTCTGCATATGAAGCAAATGTAATTAAACAAGCAAACCTGGCTCGAGTAGCTGGTTATCATAAAGGTTTGTACATCCTGCACTTGGTGTGTGTTTGAATTTTAGATTCTTATCTGTCTTCATTTCCTAATTCAGGCTGAGTATTCTAGAGTGTCAGGCACCTGGGCCAAGGTACATATACTTTGTTTTTTCTCATACTTTGTTTTCTCTCACTGATGAGCTTTTGTAACTCTGAGGAGCACCTCCTCAGGAAGGTGCCTTTAATATAAAATCTCAGTGCACAGAATTTAAATAAAGCCTTGACCTTAGAGTACACATCAACCCTTGCTGACAGGAGCACTCCATAATGTGCAGGTGCTGTAGCAGTATGGTCAGATGGGAAACAGCATAAAAGTAATAAAAACAGTTAATAAAGCTAACAGTAACCTCAAAGTATTTTTCACATTGCAGTATATTTGAGAGGCTTTATATGTCCATTTTTGCAGAGTGAGGTGAGACCTTCTCTCCCAAGGACCAAGTTAGTTGGCTGGCAGACAAGAGTGTGAGTGTGCAAAGAGGGACAGATAGAAAGCATTCAGCCTCACCGTGTTTGTTACCCCCTGGGAGAGTAAAACACTTTGTCTGTATCCCATAGGAAATGGAGCAGTGCAGCAGCATTTACACAATATAATCAGTATGTATTGTAAGGCAAATTCAATTCCACTTCATAAAGCTCTCACTGTGTACTGCCATAATCAATGAGAATAGTACTTATAGGAGATGTTATCTCAAAGTATTTAGGAGATGTTATATCGAAGTATTTTTTATGTCCTTCAAGTTGCTGTGGGTATCCTACATCTTGCTTGTTCAGTTCTTTGTGTGAGTACTGTAAGTTTTAACTATTTTTATAAATGAAACCCTCAGGTTCTTGGAGGGAGTGAAACTACCTATTCAGCGATTCCCATGTATTGGTTTCTGCCCCAGGTATCCTGCCTATTTCTAAGGACCAAAATCAGCTGTGCCCCAAGATCATTTCTCAGGCTTGGCTCTTGCTTTCTGTATAGAGAACTTTTTATGTCCAAAAGTTGGCCTGACTTTCAAAATCGAAGAGAAATCTATAAAAAAACATCATGCTTGGCATGGTTTCAAGCACTAGGAGCAACCTGCTTGGAGATTATCCCGTTTTCTTCACTGTGGAGAATTATAACAACACAGTTTAATGTAGAACAGACTTTCAATGTGGTGTTCATCCCTCTTTATGCCAGAGTAATAAATTGTGAGTCAAAATGGTTCTCTAAATGGAGAACATATACTGGCTGGATTATGGAAACTCTACATGAACAGAAAGTGAAGAAAGGAGGTCAGGTAGATGGACTACAGAGAAAAGAATAGAAAGGTGTCCAGGGAATAGCTAAGATAAATCAGGTGTCCTTCTTGGTAATGCAGGATAGAAATCAAAAAGGCTTAAAATTGTGGTCTACATATAACCTTCAGTTTTAAAGAATGTGTTGGATGTTTTAATATTTTAGGAGTTGATCTCTTCTTGCCTTCCAAGGAGATGTCAGTATAAAATCTCTACTGGAATTTGAAGCTTTAGGTCATACATCATTAATCTGCAGCTGATTTCAGTGACAGGTGCATAAGGTTGGTAGGGCTTTTCTTTTTCCCAGAGATTGTGGGCACCAGTCATTTCAAAAATGATCAAGGACAGGTTTCCCTCAGAAGTAATTATGTTTATTTATTTACTTATTTATGTATGTATTTATTTATTTATATATATTTGTATCACATGATTTTGTACTCTGGAATAGAATTAATTAATGAATAATAGAATGGACTTTTTAATTTACATGATAAAGTAAAGGCTGAGGCTTATTGTACTGGTAAGGGCATAATTACTGAGTGTAGTTTAACAAAATAATATTTAACTTAATTTTAAATTTTTTTTCCAAAACCTCCTTTTCTAGCAACACAGATAGAAGCACTGAATTTTGTACCAGGATATATGTTTTGAAGAAGATTGCACAGGGTTGATTGACCCTTTAACTGAATAGTTAATTTCTTTATAATGAAACTCAGAAAAAGAGGAAGGAGGAAGAAGAAGAAATAAATAGGTGGGGAAGATGTAGGCAGTGGTGCCTGGGTGGCTTCTGAACCTTCAAATATTCTTTCCACCTTATTCTGTTGTTTTATTCTGGAGTTAGACCTTTTAAAATATGCATTCTATTTTTTTACCACTGTAGATCCTAAGTGCTCACCTGCAAGTCTGTTTAAAACAAATCTTATTTTACTGTGGAGACTGACTGTTTTCCTTTAGTAATTTTTGCATTTTATCCCTGCTGCAATCCATGAGAGACAACCCCACAACAGCAGTGCCGCTGGAGCAAATCAATACTTTTTAAAGTCTGTCTGGGTTTATCATTCAATATCTGTGGTAGGTTTTTTTGCTATTTGTATGTACTTTTGATAGATAAAGGTATTAATGATTAAAAGGCTTGTTACATGTGGTAAAGAAAAGCCTTGAAATCCTCTCAATTATGTGCAGAGTATTTTTATCCAACACATTTGCAGAATGATTTTCCATCTCACTATTCAAAAAACAAGTGTGCATGTGTTTCTGGACATGAAGAGTTTATATTCTAAAGTATCATGACAGCAAAGAAGATTTGGATATTCTTGTTTGTGATAAGAGAGGGTGGTTGTGATTTTCTGAAATGTCACTGTAGTAGTGCTGGGAGCTGTGTCCAGATACCTCCAGCTGCATGGAGGTCAAGGATGCAAAGCCCATCTTCCTCTCCAATGGAAAGGTTTTGTTGCTGTTGTTGGTTTTGTTGTTGTTTATTTTTGTTTCAAAATTATTAATAGTATGATTTCAGATGGGCACATTTTGAAAGGAGTTTTATTGTTCCCTCCTGCTATTTGAAAAATACCTGGTGAGCATCTTCCTGGTTTTAGGAGGAGTCCTGAACTTGAGGAGCTCTGGCACTTCCAGAGCAGCTTCAGATCTTTTCTTGAACTGAGGGAATCTTTCTTACTGAAGGAAATAAATGTGATTTGCATCATAACAGAATTACAGAATAAAAGGAACACATTCTCCAAGCAGTTTTGCATTAGGTTCTGAAGAACTGAGCTCTTGGCCTGACAAATGCATTTGGGGTTCTAGAGAGATGTGCTTGCTTTTATCCCTCACTTTTCTGGGGCCTATATCTGGTTTTCTGCAAGCTACATTTGACATATTTAAACAAAATTTTTCAGAAATTATTTCACTTGTCCTGCTCCTTTGTATTTGAATAGCTATCAAAGTATACAGATACCAGACAATGAAAGATATTCACTAGAGGCAGGATTTTATTTCTTCACATAAACTCTGGGCATATTAGGTAATTGCTGTAATAGCTTCTGGAGCTGCCTTTGGAGTGTGTCACACGGTTCATGCAATGATGAGATGACCGGATTATCTTGTCCACTTGGACATGCTTTGGCTTTGATTCTCCATCAGTTCTGTGAGAAATCAAGCTTCTTGTCAGTCCACTCAGTAAGGGACAGTTGAAGATGTCTGTTCATTATGAAAAGGAAATGGTATTTTCTCATGGCCACATGTTCTTTGGGATTCCTCTCTGCAACTCTCCAGAAATCTGCTTGTCACCCTCAGAGATGGTGTATGCACAGATCTTGAATACTGGGGCTTGTAAAGGGACTGAGAAACTTATAAAAGTGTAACAAAAGAAGTACTTACCCTAAAAGGAAAAGGACTTGCATATTGATAACCCTGAAATTAAATAATTAAAAATTAATGATGGTGCATTGTGGATTAAGTGCATGTCTTCATGATTAAACCAAAAGTGAAATTGGAGCTTTGAATAGTCTACTACCAAGAGGTAGAATTCTTTTCTCCATCTATTTTGCTGGTAGCAGAAATTTGATTGTTTTTTTTTTAAGACTTGAAGTAAATGCATGCTTTGGAGCTCATGAGACATCTCACTGACAGCTCAGTGAAATACACTTAAGTATAACTCATTTCATTTCAGCCATGATCCTGGCTTGTCTTAGTCTGCAAGCCAACAAAACACCTGGGCACACAGTTTATTAATTATATTTAAAATAATTTGGCGTTAATTAAAACATATTGAGCCACCCAGTAATGTTTAGAAAAATGATTCATAGTTGCCAGTGAAGCATTTTTTGAATTTCTGCCTGAGAAAATGGGAGATTTTAGCTCACTCTGTAATTCATCCATTAAAAGTGGTCCCTTCTGGTGTTTGTCAGTGCACGGGCAGCTTAGAGCAGGCTGAAGAGTGTCTGACCTAAGGGAATTGTGAAGAGAATATGGGGAGGCAGGAGACGATTACCTGAACTGGAATTTGGCCAGGAAATGGGAGCTAATATTGCAGTGCTTATTAAACCTTGTGAGTAATGAAGAACCATCTTTTACTGCCAGGTAGAAATGAATGCTGTTGATCTTGTAATGACTTGGCAGGATTCACTTTTCCTGGGAACAGTCAAATGACTGACATTGTCAGGAACTAGGAAGTACTCACTGGATAAATAATTTCTGTTGTCTGGTAGGCTTCTCTCTGGCAAATTCATTTTCCTCTGCAAAGATATGGTTAGAGGATCAAGAAGCCCATAAAGAGCATTCTTCTTGACTTTATAAGTGAGCAGCCTCGTTCTTTGTTGCCAAAAACATGTTGGGCATTTCAAGATGTTTCTGATAACCGTCAAAAAGGAGGTTTGCAGGATATAATTTTCCTTTTCAGGGTATTCCAAATGGTCATACTTTGTGTTCATGATAGGATCTTTGTATTTGGTGATAGAGTGTATTTATCAAAATTATTCCACAACCTCTATAAATATCCTATTATTATTACCATATTTTATTTTTTATTTTCAGTGTGAAATCATGATTTTCAAATATTTAATCAAGTTTCTAAATCCTACATTTAATGTATTTAACTTATAGGTTAATGTGGTTTCTTTTTGGTTAAACTGTCTCCTTTAGCTGAAAGTTCTTTCCAAAAAAATTGCAAAACTCTTGCTTAGAGTATAAAGTAGAGTTATACTGAGTCTTTGTTTAAGTAGAGATGAAATAGAATTATTTCAAAGGCTTACATTTCTCAGAGGAACATTGGGACCCAAGTGATTTAAAGGAATTCTTTACGAGATTGTGAGAAATCTAAATTAGCATTGTCTGTATGTTGTGCCCACCCAGAAACTGTCAGAATAACCAGCAAAGTTTGCCTGTGTAGGCAATATGGTTTTATTGATAGCCTAAAGATCACAAATCTTGGTTTTTATTCCACTTTAACTTCCCACTCTATTTCTTTTCACTTTTTTCTGCTGCTTTTGTTTAATTAGGCTGCCGGACCTTTGGTCAGGGACTGTTTTACTGTTTTTATACACTATAATTATAATAAGAGTATGTGAAATTGTCAGCACTGTGTAGAATAAATTTCAATAACTTTAAACCAATTTGAAATTACCAATTTCATAAAGATTCTTATTCAGTGAGGCACTTGACTGTGAGGTTCTCTTTTAGCATATGAAAGCCACTCTTGATTATTTTAAGGGTTGAATTCAAACACCTGCTGAAGTGCTTCATAGTGAAATATATTCTAGAGTAAAGCTACTCAGAAATACACTTATATGCAGAGTTTAATTCATTCTAGCTCTATCTTACTTCTGAGACAGACTGACATGCTTATGGGGAGGACCTCAAACTCTGGTTCATGTGAAAAGGGGAGATTTCCTTGACCCTTAGTATTTGATTTGTCTGTCAGCACCCCAGGAAAACTGAGACCATTGTGACTGTTCTGTCAAAGTCCTATTACAGGGATCCTTCACTGAACTGTCCTGCTGGATCAGAGGTAGTTCAACTCACTTGTTCAGGGACACAGACCAGTAGCATAAGGGAGACCCCTCAATGTGTCCTCCTACTTTCTGATCCTCAGCAGGTCACTCACTTTATTCGGTTATTTTTCCTGCTGCTGGTGACTGCCAGTGCCTGGGAAGGACTCACACTGACAGTTCATGAAACAACAATCCTTGTTACAGAAAATTGTCACAAGTTAAGGTTTGGGGACTGCCAGTGAAAGTGTCTGACTGCAAAATATTCAAAGCAATTCAGAGAAGCTCTAGTTCCCAGTAAAAGTGTCCAGTGTGCAGAGTATATTTCTTACCCTCAGGGGAAGAAGATGCGTTCAGCCTATTGACTGATCCCAGTAAGTTATGATGGAGTCTTCCCTAATTTACTCATATTCTCAGCTTGCTTTTATACTATTTCTTTATGTTTAGGTGGAGCTTAGTCATACATGCCTTTGTTACTGATTGGTGTAAAATTCTCTCACTTTGCTCAGAGCTGTAGTCAATAAAGCACAGAGCACATGCCCCATGAGGGGTGGTCACACTCTGGGGTGAGTGGCTTTGGGAAGGGGATGTGTGTTAGTACAATTGTGTTATAATGAACCGAGTTCATCTGAGGAGGGTGATTTCACCACAGTTCCTGGCTCAGCCACAAGTCCTCTCTTATCTCCCATGGCTTACAGGCCCTGTGAAGCTTATGAGCTTCACAGCAAAAATGCCATCGAAATCCCCTCCCTGCCAGGACTTCAATGGAACTTGGCCGTGGTGTTTCCACTCCTCTGCACCTTCTGTTCCATCCTCCTCAGCAGAGCTGTGGCTGCAGGTTGTATCTGTGGGGAACCATCCTGGAGCAGGCTTTGAGCACACCAGCAGCATTCCATCCAGGGACGAGTAGCTGCATTTTACCCCCTAATTCTTGTACTGTTACAACTTCTGCTAGGATGTGAATGTAACTTCTCAGTGACCTCTAATTTTAGCCCCAGCCATTTTTCTACAGACTTGAGAAATCTGTATAAAAATGAGTTAGGATAATTTTCCTTGAAAGCTGGAAAAGTTTTTCTCTTCTGTAAATACATTAGAGATGCATTTAGTTAGTCTGTGAGAGCTGTATTTTGTTGCAGTGAATTTCCCTAGCCCAGAGAAAGACCTCTGAGAGATATGATAAGGTAGTCTTGCTGTGTTTTATTTTACTAGACTGTCAACTCTTTGCACCCAGTGTTAGAATGCTGAGGCTTTTACATATTTAAATGCATGTAGAAGCGCAATTTAAAAATTGGGAAACGTTTGTGTGGTGGTGGGTTTAAGCTGTTTTGAGTTCTGTATCTCAGTGGTTCTTCCCTGTTTCCCCCCGCCTGATGGGTCAGGTGTTGCTCAGGCATGTCCCCCTTTTTTGTCTCTTTTTGTACCTCTCCTACCCCTGCCATGTCCCTAGAAGCTTCAGTCAGCTGTCCCTGACCCTGCCCTATGTTATAGAAAAACCCCTGTCCATCTGTCCTGGGAGCAATCACCTGCTTGTTCCACACTCCCTCACCCCTCGAGTTTAAAAGCGGGCCTGGGCTTTATTCTTTGCTCCTTTTCATACCCCCATCTTGGGGAATAAAGGTCTCTGAGAAATCAGAGAAAACAAAATCTGAGAAAACAAAAAAGAGCCTTCTCTGGTCCTTGTTCCGAAGTCTAGGCACCCTAACACCTGTTTGCCATAGAAGAACAGCCTTGTTCTGCACTGTTACCTGAGTCTGGTAGCAGATTTGGGAACAGCCCTTGGCACAGCCAGGAATCAGAGCTAGCTGGAGTTCTACCAGCTGTGTCACCTTTGGCCTCTTTCCCTAACCATTTAGTCAGTTATAGCCTAAGATCTTTTCAATTCAAAGGCTTCACCCCCACCCCCCATCCCCCTGCCTCCTTTCTTTTATCAATTTTATTTTTATTTTAAGTTCCTCAGAGCTCAAGTCTTATGAGAAGCAGCTGAGGGTACCAGGATTTTTTAATCTAGAAAAAAGAAGCTCAGAGGGGCCTTTATCACTCTCTACAGTGACCTGAAAGGCTCTGGGGGACCTTATCACTCTTTGCAACTACCTGAAAGGAGTTTGTAGCAAGGCAGGTGTTGGTCTCTTCTCCCAAGTAACAAACAAAATGGCATCAGGTTGTGCTGGGGGAAGTTTTGACTGGATATCAGGAAATATTTCTTCACTGAAAGTGTTGTCAAGCATTGTAACAGGCTGCCCAAGGAAGTAGCTGAGTCACCATCCCTGGTGGTGTATAATACACACATAGATTTGGCACTCATGATTTAATGGTGGACTTGGCAGTTCTGGGTTAACAGTTGGACTCAGTAATCTTAGAGATAATTTCCAACCTAAATGATTCTTGATTTACCTGGAATGAAGCTCCATTCTACACAACTTCCTTTAAAAGCAGAATGCTATGAGAAAGATGTGTTAAATTTTACAGCAGCACTTCATAAATGGATGCTGCTTATTCAAGAAAACACATTTCAGTGAGCTAAGTGAAAAATAAATAGAAAGATATGCATTATTTACAGACCAAAATGTGAGTAGGAAAGCTGCATGCACAAACAGCAGATGAAAACTCAGCAGATGTTGCAAGGAAAATTACTGTTCAGGAAAAAAAGGTTGTCTTCAGGTCCACATGCTGTATATATACACACCTTGTTAAAAACCAAAGGTAAATCTGTTTGTCACAAGACTTGTCAACCCAGATTTTACTTGGAGGACTGGAAACCCCAGCATTTGCTTCCTTCAGCAGTAAGACTGTGTCTTGATTGCCATTTTCTTTATGTAAATAGGAGGAAGAGATTAACCTGTGTAATTCTGTCAGAGATAACCCATCTTGGATGTAGAGTGTGTTATGTGAAATATTAGACTGATTCTTATTCTACCAATTACCATTTTACCCATGGTGCAGCAAAAGGACAGATTTGTTTGTGCCCCATATTCTTAAAGCTTATACAAGGATCTTCCTGGGGAAGATATGACCTCTTGATAGTTCCATGTTTTGCTCAGTAAATGGTGATTTGTGAATAGTCCTCTACTTTTCAGTAGTAATTTCAAAAGAGGCACCTCATGGAATCATAGAGTGGATCATTTAATTCCAACCTCTAACTCTGCCTCAAACTCTTCAGCTTTAAAAATGCAGAACATTTCAAATGGAGACAGTTTCTTTTAATCAGCACTGTAGAACATAGCAAGCTTTCCACAAGGTGTCATATATTGACTTGCCTCATTTTTTGACATTGGATTCAGTGTTGAAGTGTCAGAGGTTCCCCTGGGATTGAAATTCTGTTTTCTACATAACTCTTAAGTGGATCTGCTTCACTTGTTGTACTGGTTTGATTTCTTAATTTTTAATGCAATTACTCTTGATTTATATCACTAAATGAGAAGGTGCTTTTTAAACCAACAAACAGGAGCCACCTGGGTTTTCTTAATTGCCAAGATTAGTTCACATGTGGCTGCTTTTTATGTGATGGAATTATTTTATTTAAAGCCAAGTTTCCATTCAAGGGGAGAAGGAGGAGGAGTTCCTATTTGCCATGTTGATGCCAGCTGAAGTGATTTAGTGTACTGTTGTGAAATGTTGTGTGGGTTTTCTAACTCTGCTTAGAAGCCAGGGCTTTCCCTGGCATCTTTAAAGATCAGAATATTTGTGCTTTTCATTCCAATTTCCAGACTGGACTCAATCCCAACATTGCACTCTCAGAGTATTTGTGTTATAGATAATTCTTACTCAGCTCTGTCTTGCTTGAACTGGTACTTTATGTTTTAGGTTTGGGACAGGTCCATGCCACAGTAAAGACACAAGTGACTGGAAGAAACCTCTTGAACGTTTTCCTTTGCAAGGTTCAGTATGTTCATGTTAATCCAGCATGTCTGGGATGCAAGAGTTCCAAATGAGACATTTCTAGAGAACAAAGCATTTTTTGCATCTTTCAAGGGGTATTGTGCATACATTTGGGATGGCTCTGTCTGGAAGATGAGATGAGAAGTAAATGTGAGTCCTGTGAGGACATTCTGAGTGTTCATTACTATTTTATTCTTACTAAAAGAGGACCTGATTAAAACAATGTTTGAGGGTTATTTCACTGACTTCCATTGTCTTTAATTTTTTCATTACACCCTGAATGAATATAAAATTAGATAGGGGATTAGATTCTTTATCCCACTTGCCTTATGTTCCTGAGAAACACAAGGTAAAAAAGATCTTCCTTCTTACTACTCCTTGCCTTTCTGGTTCTTTTGCATTGTCATTAAGAATTTTTTGATGACATGTAAATAGTGCAGCCAAATATTTGTAAATTCATAGATGAAAAAGGGCATATTTTACACAGAAACTTCACACTGTTCACTTTTTATATGGCTAAATTTAATAAGCAGACTATTTGCACATTTATATTGATGCTGTTGAATGACTGAATTGGTCAAAAGGATGAGCCCAGCTTCTGTTGAGAATGGTAGTACTAGTGATATATTTATAGTGATATATATAATGATATATAGAAAGAGAAATACTTTTCCTCTTCCTTTTGTATATAACTTGTCTGTTGAGACTTTCTAATATTTCCATTGAATAGCATCAATGAATAGCTATTTCTGGTCAAATTAAATGTTAATAAGCCCTTGTTATAGGCATCAAGACAAGTTGCACTAATTGAATAATACTGATGGTTCACTGATAAGAATCAATGATCCAGTCTATAAAGCCTAATAAATTCACATTCAGGTACTTGCTTAGGATAAATTACCATGGAATCCATGTTACAAACCCAGTCTTGCTGGTTTATAAAGTTCTGCTTTAGTTGCTTAAAGGATACCTTGGTGCAGTTTCTCTCTCATTTGATTTTGGAGTTTGCTTTCTTTTCATTAAGCTAGGGAGAAAGACTTGGATAAGATGGATGTAGAGTTTTCTTTGTAATGTTTAAGTCTTCCTCATACTGCAGAAAAAAAATGCAATATTAAGAGATAAATGCACAATATGGAATGAGTCAGTAGTATTCTCAGTGAAGAGAGAATCTGTCTGTCATGTTTGCAACTTAATAAAAATATTCTGTGATTCTGAGGGGAGAAGCACACAGAATAATTTTATTGGTTTGCATATATATGACAAATAGCCCAGTTTTGGAAAGCCACTTAGCATGCCTTGTAAAATGTTATTTTACTGGCAGTGCTGATAGTTTGATACTGTTTTTTTTTTTTCCCCAGTTTCTTGCTTATAAAAATACAAATATTTTTAGTGTATGAGTTAAAAGTTTACACACATATTTGTACCACTGTTGGGATTTTCCTAAAATCTTCTTAATAGCATTTTATGTTGTGTGATAGATGTAACTGGAGTTGCTGCAAAATACCTATGGAAAGGTCAGTAGAATTTGTTCTCGGAATTCCACAGCTTATCTCAGTTTCTGCTGAAAGAAATGTGATGTACTAGAAATTTGAAGGGGAAATCATTGCTTGTTTTGTATATTACCCCTCAAAGCATTTGTGGATCCTTCAACAGAAAAATATAGCTCCACCCTTTGTGCTTCATTTCAATGAAAGATCTCTGCAGAACAAAATTCCCCCTTTTTCATCTGTTTTTGTCAGTGTGGGTGGGGAGTGAAGGAGAGTAGAGAGGAGTAATTTTGACACAGTTGGACACGAAAGAACCATGAGACTCACAGATGTCCCAGCAGGAAAGAAGGGGCAGAACTTTACTTTCTTTCATATTTATACATTTGTGGCACCAGCTGTGGATTGGAGGATAGGATCACAACCCCTCCAACCACACTGGTCAAACAGACAGTCAATCAGTTCTTCTCCTCCTCTAAAAAGGAATGTAAACAAAAACTACCCTTAAGTAAACAGAGCTATTTTTACATTAAGAAGCTGTTAGAAGTGTGAGAATCTTGACTCCGATAAAGTAAAGGATCAGAAGGTTAAAAAAATTCCAAAAAAACGGGGCGACACAATTTCTGCCCTCCTTGTCTCTTGGAATTTTACTGCTGTAAAGTGCTGTCTGGGGAGAGATCAAGGTAAAGAGCTGAACTCAGAGCTAAATGGTCAGGGGCTGGAACCTGTGGACTGGAACTGAGCACACCAGGAACAGTCAGTGTCTCTCCACAAGTGCCTGTTGTCTCCGTGGGGGCTGGAACTGGAGACTTGAGCTGGAATCCACCAGACCAACCGTATTTAAATTTACAACATCCATCTACTGACCTTAATCCTTGAGTGCAGTTACTGGGGTAGAGTCCTTTCTATATTTTCTGTGCTGAACAGAAGAGAAATTGCCTAACAAAAGAAAGAAATGGAAGTTTGTGATTTATGAAGTTCCCTCCCTCCAGTGTGTCCCTTGACCATGACAATGGTCTCATATATCTGGTTACTTGGTTTACAGGACCAGACAGCAGAACATCAACATTTCATGCTTTCCTTCCCTGCAGACAGTGAACAAAAAGGTCTTTTATTCTGGGCTCCTGTCCATGCTACTGCTGTTATTTTGTTTTAATTGTGTGATAGGGAACAAGTTAAATTGAATCTATAGTTAAAAACTATTGGGCTGACAACAGATTTATATAGAATGCATTTAAAAAACATTAGTGAGGGAGAAACATAAGCTTGATTTGATGGATAGAAAACTCTAAATGGCCTTGAGATTTTCAGTGTTTCTGCACAGTCCAATCCTCCATTCTGTTTCAATATTTTAACATTTTCATTTTACTATTAAATATCTCCATTATTTTAAATATTTTTATTTTAATTTAAAAATATTTTAATTATTTTTTAACCCTCTCTGACAAAATGAAGCACCTCAACTGCATTGATCTGTTTTGGAATTAGATTGAACATCTAAATTTTCCATGCATCTTTGAGATGTTGGTACATGTATGGTCTACTCAATTACTTTGAAAGTAATAGATTGAACCATCCAAAGGGTTGTCCTGAAATTGTAGAGCCTCCAGATAAAATAAAGTTGTATTTAAACATCTCTGGGGAACACAAGAAGCTTCCACAGTAAAAAGCACTGAATTATAAGTGGAAATTATAATATGGTGAATTATACAGTAGGGTGCCTTCTTTTTTTTTTTTTTTTTACAAGAAAACCCCACAGACTTAGTCAAGTCTATGAAAACTTGACTATTATTTGGGTAAGATTACAATGTTACAATGAGGCATTTGCAGCATAAAGCACTTGGAAAACCTGCAAGAAACAGCAGAAAAGCAGAAAAGCATCTCCAGATAAAACAGATTATCATGAGCAACTCCCATATTGAAATGAAGGTATATCCAGTAATCCTTTGTGTGTCATAAATATAAAAGCAGATTTTTTTATACCAGTAGAAACAAAATCTGGAAGTATCACTGAGTATTTCTGTGTGATTTTGAAGAACAGAATCTTCAAAGCATTGCATGCACATCATCAATTTTTATACATTCACCTTTGCTAAAATAAAGATAATATTGCAAGTGGGCCAAATTACTCAAGTAATTTCTGATAGCTGAATCACCACAAGTAATACATTAACATGAGAATAGGTGAAAATAGTGTCTGAAGAACCCTGGCCTGATTTTGTAGATCTGTTGGTATTTTTTTTCAGTAATCTGCAAACAAAAGGCCATACTGACTTTCATTAGTCTTGGCTCTTGTGGCAATCTCTGCTCTGATTCTCTCCCACACCTTTTCAAGAAAAATATTCCTGTTATTCCTTTAACCACAATCTCCTTGTTATTTGTTGTCTGTAGTGTGCTTGTGTGAATGCTTCCTGCATAATAACTTTTCACTGAATTTTGAATTATTTCTTATACATCCCCATGGCAATAGTCTGTTAATTTTTCCTGGTACAGAGAAAAAGATCCTATATAGGGCAAGCAGGTTGAGCATTGGCAGAGAATGGTTGTGAAGTTGCACTGAGTAAGTGCATTGTGGTTTCGTGTACTTGACAAATGTTGGGAGATAATTCAAAAATGTATTTGAATGAACCCCTGACTGCAAGACACCAGATTAACTTTTGTTCCTTTGTCTGATATGAGCCCTGATTCTCTGAATAAGTCTGAACTACTTGAGAAGTACAATGGTGGAAGTCAAACTTCTGGTAATCTATCAAATTAGATTAAAATAGGTTAAATTTCCCTTGCAGGTTATTTTACACTTCATAAATGTCCATGCTATATTTGGAATTAGATCTGACCAGAGTGGGAATTTTCCTGCCAGGAAAAAAGTTAAGAAAATAATTTTTTGAAACCTTTCCTTCAATACTAGTAAAGCAAATAAAATTCCAAGTGCACCTGAATGGTGGGAATACATGATGTTGACAGGCAGGCTTTAGTGGGAAAGCAGAATGAGATACAGTAATGAACAACAAAGAATTTTTGTTTATGGATTTTCTGGACTATCTATTATGGCATGATCCTTTCAAAGCACAGAAATGAATGTTGTTCTAGAAGCATCCATTGAGTATTTTTTCTCACTGAAAGCCTCAAGTACTGCACTGTAATCTGACTGAAATATTGACTTCCTCCTCCTTCTTAGAGAAATTTCTGCTGGATTAAAGAGAAATGTAGGAAGTCAGGATGTTACTTCAAGAGGGAGGACCTGCTAGAACTCTGGGAGGTCATGGGGACTATGGGCACTGAGGAAGGTTTTCCTGCAGTGAAGTAATGCAAAGGCTCTCAGATGGACATCATGAACTGTCCTTGGGGACTTCAATATTTTCCAGCTCTTTGACTGCAGAAAGCTGAGTCTTCCTTCCAACAGTGCCTTTAAACTGATTTTTTATCCCCCTGAATTGCACAGTATTTTATAATTAATGGATAAAAATAGGTGAACAGCTACAACAAAGCCCATGCAAGATCTTTTTAAATGCCCTTTTTTAGGATTATTGACTTCTGCAGGGCTGGAATCGATGGAAAATACAGTCTCGATTTCCTCAGTGCACAAACCCATGAAAATCTATAATAACCTCTAGGGAGAGAAAATCAAAGCTCATGGGTTGGGCAGCTGTGAGAAGACTCATGAGCTCCAGAGCTGAGCATGCATGTTGTCAAAACAGTTTGCTACTAAACAAAAGTACACTTTTTGAAATATTTTGTTTGGCTAATTTCTGCAGTAACTGCACTGGCTAATCCTTAATAAACTGCAGGAAGGAAGGGAAATAATTCCTCCCTGTAAATTAATATCGGACAGTAAAAAACACCTGTAGGATGTACAAGGATGTATCCCTAATGGATTACCTTATGAACAATGCAGAAAATAAGGCAAAGTGGCCATGTGGGAGTAACTGGTGGTTCCTTTTGCATTTCACTAGGAGAAGGAATGCCTGTGGCTAGGGGAATTAAGATCCATATCCAAGGAAAGGACAATACAGAAAATTACAGGGACTGCCTTGAAATAGTTTTATACCTAATTTCTTTCTTTTATATATGTTTAACTTCAGTTGAAGAATCAAATTGAAATTAGCAGATTAAAATAAACATTGTATTGAAACAAACATTATATTTAAAAGGGAAATGTGGAACTGATAAAATATTTTTCAGTACCACTTTTGATTTAACTGTGGAACTTCCAGACACAGGAAGCTATTTATGTAATGAACACAATATTTATGAAATGATAAAGTATTTCTATTGGATATCCATAGCTGCTCTAATTAATGGCCAGTACTTGTGGAAAGGTTTCAAACAGGTATTTCTTGGAGATGAGGTTTGAGATCACATTATTCTGCATCTTTTACTTTGTTGGTGTTGCACTGAAGGCCAACTCTAGGTGCTGCTTTGCCCAGAATGGAGGAGACAAATGACAGCTCTTATTACCATTGACAAATACCTAATTTGGAAATTATTTTTTGGGGAGTTGGGGTTTTTTGTTTTTTTTTTAAATTTAATTTTTTTTTTCTTCTTATTTCTTTATCTATGAATGTATCTATCACTCCCAGACAAGTGAGGGTGGAATAACCTAAAATAGAGGGCATATCCTCAGTTTGTATATATTATAATTAATAGTTGTATTTGTTTTCTGACCTGGGAGCACATCCCACATTGTCTCATAAACTTGTTGTATATTTGGACATAGATAAAAGCAACTTACTGGACTGGGAGGAGATGGTTTCCATAGGTAATGAGGTAGATGTGCTCAGTTTCTGTTAAAATCTCTAGAATGATCTCTACCACAACATTATTCACTGCAGTGTCTGTTTGAAGAGGCTATGTGATCTCCATTCTTAGGTGTATTGAAAAAGTGCAAAGAGAAGACCATGAGCCATACAAGCTGGCTATAATTCATAGTTAAATAAGAATCCTATAAAAAAGCTTCAAAAATATTTTCTTGTCAGAAACTTACCTGCTTGTGACATTTATCTCCATGCTTACTATTTGTTACTTAGTCATAACAGGACAAATGTCAAATGTTTCCAGCAGTCTCATATATATTCACAGGGTTTTATATCAGGAAAGGGTTGTTTAGCTGTTATTTTATTGCAGTTGTCTGCTTTTATTTTCTCTGTGTGTTTTCGATGAGCACTTAAGACAAAGAAGTGGGGTGGGTCCTGGCTGATAGATTATTTGCAATGTCTCTAAAGCTCAATGCTAGTTTATTTGAAAGGCCTGTATGTGACTCTTTTTGAGCTAGATTGTCCTACAGTGCTTCAAAGATTATATAATGATGTCATTTGAACACAGATGATACAGTATTGTGCATAATACAGTAATTTCTGAACTAATATATTTAAAAATTACTTCTTTATTAGAATTTGCATTCTTTCAGTACCAAATTGCACGGTGGTTATATTAAGCACTGCCAAAACAAATCTTCTATAATTGTGAAATTGTGTCCAAATGATATTTTATTCAGCTTCATAACATTTCCAGCTAATTTTAAATGTAATCTTTCAATAATGCTGTCACGCAGTTGTGTAACAAGTTGCTCATGGCATAATGGAGATTATTTGACAGTGAAAGAACAAAGCTACCTTCATGGGATTTATATCTCCTTATTTGGAGATTAAGTTTTCTTAGAAGAACGTATGTCAGAGTTGATGCTTTGGGAAGCTGATTCTGGAGTAGTATTTTGGAAACATAGCAGAGGGGTACATGGGAGAGAGTTATGGATAAGGGGATACTGTGGGATTGAAGGTGAGGAATATTCCAGTGTATTTCTGAGCTTGTTAGCAGAGGGAAAGAATAGATTTTAACAGCACTGGAAAGATGAGAGTGAGAGCATTAATGGACTTGTGAAGTCAGTGCAGAGAGGAAGTGAAAACCAAAGATCATGGAATGGTTTGGTTTGAATTGGATCATTAAAGGCCCTCTAGTGCAAACCCTCTTCAATGACCAGGGGTATCTTCAACTAGATCAGGTTGCTCAGAGTCCCACCCAGCCTCACCTTGAATGGAAACATGGGGCATCTGCAGCCTCTCTGGGCAAACTCTTCCAGTGTTTGACCACTCTGGTCATGACATATTTCTTCTTTATATTTATTCTGAATCTACTCTCTTTAGTTTAAAACCCCTTGTCCTGTTGCTGTAGACCCAATTAAAATGTCTGTCACCATCTTGTAAGACCTCTTTAAGTACTGAAAGGTCTCAATAAGATGTCCGTAAAGCCTTCTCGTGTCTAGGGTGAACACCCCCAGCTCTTTCAGCCTTTCTTCCTAGGAGAGGTGTTCCAGCTCCCTGATCATTTCTGTGTCCCTCCTCTGGACCTGCTTGAGCAGGTCCCTGTCTTTCCTGTGCTGAGAACCCCAGAACTGAACACAGTAGGGTTTCACCAGACCAAAGCAGAGAGGCAGAACCACCTCCCTCACTCTGCTGGCCATTCCTCCTTTTGTGTAACCCAGGATACAGTTGTTTTTCCGGGCTGTGGATGCACACTTATGGATCAGGTCTAGCTTTTCATCCACCAGTCCCCTCAAGTCCAACTTGATAGGTCTGCTTTCAACCTCTTCATCTTCTCAGCCTGGGTGGATAAAAGGGGTTGTCCTGAAAGTAAGCAGTAAGAAAAATTTGAAGATTTTTCTTCTGTGCAATTAATTCACTTGTGACCTAAACTGCTATCAAAACTCAGATGTGTACAGAAATGAGGAACACTTGAAGCAGCCTGCAGCTTGTAAACACCAAATATTTTCCCTATGCCTGTTTGCATTTCTAGCACACTTCTGTCTGCTGGTTCTATTTCCATTTGATAGGAATACCAAATGAAGCATTACTGTAGTTGCAGCTCCATGAAATGCTCTGTGTTATTTTGTGGTGCTGCATTAAACTGTAAAGGTATTATAGACCAATAATGATATGAACAGGGAATGGTGTAATTAAACAGAGGCTTAAAGAGACAGAGATCATTAGTGAAGCCAGGAGACAGGAGGTACAAACTTTAGGAACAAATTACCACCGTTCATATCTTATGACTTACCACCACAGGTGATGGAGCCACCAGCCAATCTCACTTTTCTCACAGAAATTGGCCCCTCAGGTTGGGAACTGCTCTGTGTGGAATCAGTTCCCTGCGTTTGCTGCCAGAAGTTCTCTGTACACTCTCATCTTGTTTTTCTCTTTCAGGGGGAAGGTTGAGCTGAGAGGGGCTTTCTGTGTCATGTGGTTTCCTTTGCTCCCAGGGAGTCCATGGCATACACCACCTTTGTGTTGGATGCTTATTACTGGTATCTTGGTTGTTGCTGTTTTGTGTTTTAGTAAACTAATTTCTTTTTCACTTATGTCTTCTCACATTCATGTCTCCTTATGGGTGAAAGGGAAGGGACTAAAAATACAACAGGAGGTAACTCATTTTGGCATGTTTGCCCCATAAATTGTCTTAAACCAAGACAAAAATGTAACTCCAAATTCCCACAAAGACACATTGCAAGACTTTCATTTCTGTCTCAGAATGCTTTTTGGCTTGCTTGTGTTGCCTGGTCATGTAAATATACCTCAAACTCAGACCAGGATGAAACTCACCAGGCAGGCTCCAGAGATGTGAGATAGTCAATGCCCCTCATTTGCTGATGTAAATAGTAAGGGAATAAGGATCTTTCTTTAGACAGGGATAAGAGCAGGGAGACTTCTGGGGCCAGACCAGCTGTGAGACTTTAGAAAAAGCTGCTTCAGGGATCAAACTGTTCTGTAAATCTCAGCTGGTGAACCAAGTGGGATGTGGGTCCATCCTGTACTGGATGCTGAAGAGAATCAGTTTTGAAAATGTGAGGTAGTTACCCACTTGCCCACGTAGTGTATCTATCATCACATTGTAGCCTGCTGTTTCAGCTCTGCTTCTGTTGCCTGAGTAATCCTTTAATGGGGTCAGAGCCAAAAGCACCTGGAAAGGAAGCAGAGGAGACTCAACAGTGGCTTATGGTAACCACAGAATGAAGAGGATTGCCCTGAGACCAGCACACTCTAAGGTACAGGGCACCCCTACACCCCTGGGCAGCAGGGGTTTGAAATCCAGGGTCGAGAGCCCCAAAGGCCAGAGGTCACCTTGAGCAGCACAAACATAGGACAGGCTAGTTTCTGACCTGGGCATGGCAAACACTTGGGATGGCTCATGTGGAAGCAGATGTGCCTGGAATGCCTAAATCTAGAGCTCTAGAATGTGGGTCTCTCTGGAAGGTGAAAGCTTCATTTTTGCTTTTTGAATCATAGAATCACTTAGGCTGGAAAAGACTTCTAAGATCATTGAATCCAACCATTAACCCAGCACTGTTCACTAAGCCACGTGCTGAAATGCCTTACACCATATTTGCTTGTAAATTTTCATTCTCCTTGCAATGAGCATTCCAGAAGGCAGATGAAGTGAAATTCTTGATACTTTTTCTTCCCAATGACAGTTCCTTCTGTACCTCTCCGTGTGCTCCCAGTTGGCATGGAAACCTGATGCTGAAGCTCTGACAGGTCATCTGTAGGGCCCAGTGTTTCCAGCAGGACCTGCACCTTTTCTGACTCCAGCTGATCTGTTGTCTTCAGCTAAATTCTAATTGGAAACTGAGCACAAATTGGGTAGTATTCAGAGGCAAGGAATAAGAACACCTTGAGGTCTTAAATAATGAATGCAACACACTGTAAAGAAAAAAAAAGGACATAGTGTAGGAAACTATCATCAGAAATACGGAATACTATCTGATTTTCCCACTATAATTTCCTTGGTTCAATCAGTGGCAGATTCTGCCCTGTTTTTACACTTCTGTGGCAGTAACACACATTGAACAATATTTGCTTTTTGATCTGCCCACATGACTGTGGTTATGATAATGCCTAGGTTAAGAATGAATGTCTGCTTTTTGAATTAGAAAGCATTGGCATATTCGAAATTTTTAAGAAAAATGAGTCAGCAGTTATTAAGAATTATATTGACATGCTCTTATTGTATTTATTAGGTCAGTTTGTTAGACTAGATATATTTTCCCCATCTCATTGTAGAAATATTTGTGAATGCTACTAATGAAATAACCCCATACTTATGCATAAGATAAATGTGTTTGTAGGTATTTTCTGCCCCTAAGGTCAGAAAAGGAAAATGATACAAAAATTATGGAGAACATGTTAAAGATTTCTCTTCACTTAGTTGTTCTTTGAGCTGAGGCTCTTTATTTTTTTTTCCCTGTGAAATAATAATGAAGACCTGCTAGAGCAATCCTTTTGTTCTGCTTTGCCTGGTGCCTTTTTCAATCATGTCATTTACATGAGATCTTCAGCATTATTATGTGACACTGTTGCCCAAATATTTCAGCATGACTTTGTTGAAGTACTTTGTCACAGAGGTTCATTTAATGGGAAGACTTGAAGGGGGTATCACTCACATCTGTTATTGCACTGAATGTTTGACACAAATCCACAAAATTGACAGTCACGGCTTCCAAGTATCCCACAGTAGCACCAAGAGCCTCTCATTGCGTTGGGCTATTGTTTTAACATGTCAGAGTATATTTGAGAAACAATATGATTGCCTGTGGATAATGTGCTTGGCCTCGTTGTGCTGATTAAATAGATGCTTGGTTTGCAGGGAGTTCTGTAGCTCTCTGTTCAGCCTAACCTCTTCCCCTGGCTGCAATGAACCGGGGCCCATTAGCATTTGTTCTGCTCGTTAGAGTGAGAGGCGATTGCCATCCTGAAAACACCAAAAAGCCCAGTTAGTGCATGAGCTGCTTTTCTTTTCCCTTGGCCTCCACCCACTGCCACTGAATATCCTGAACAAATGCTGGAGACAGCTGGCAATATTGCAGAATAATTGATCTCTGCGTCTGGCACAATCTGTTTGGCACAAGGTGGCACTTCAAGAGCAAGTGTTGTGCTTCTATTTGTCCCTTTGTCACCTTTTGTCTTACATAAATATTTGTGTCTTTAGTGCTGAATCTTCCATGTAGTTAGAGGAAAACAGTGCTAAGGTGCTGTAAGTGAGGTTCAGAACAACCCTGGCATAAAAAGCAGCAAAAATCTGATCATATATATTCAGAAAAAATAAAGTGTAAAAGACCAAATCTTTCTTTACGACTTGAAGCACATTTCTTAACTGTTCTAACAAACATTTTGGGTGTTCATGCTCTTTGGTGGCATGGGGTTCAGTCATGACAGGGAATTGATATGGCCATGCAACAAGTAACAATGGAGACTGAATATGAATTAACTTCTTTGGTCACAGTGAAGATGTTTCAAACAAACACTAATAGAATGAAATCAGAATCTCATTATAAAGTTGTGTATTGTGCAGCAACTTAAAATAACTGTGTTGCTGGCATGGCAGGGGCAGTGAGATGAGTCTGTGCTGCCCCTCAGCCCTTCCTGCTTTGGGTGATGCTCTTCAGGCCATCTCATTTCATGCTTACAGGGCTCAACACATGCTGCTGCACACTGCAGTGTTGGGTATCACCTTTTGCAACCCCCTTGGTGAAACTGGAAGTGACTGGAGATGTAACAAAAGAGCTGTACATCTCAACAAGGCATGCTTTGTCTTTTAAGAAGGAAAAAGTGTGCAAAAAATGGTTTCATGAGATTAGAAACAGTTGGATAATCTGACATTTTGTAACTGTTCTAATTGTCTTTCTGCTGCTAAGTAGAGTGTACTCTCCGACCCTGTGTTCTTTCATTTGGAGAGATTTGAGTTACTTTACTGAAAATAGAGGGCATATCCTCAGTTTGTATATATTATAATTAATAGTTGTATTTGTTTTCTGACCTGGGAGCACATCCCACATTGTCTAATAAACTTGTATGTTGTATATATGGACATAGATAAAAGCAACTTACTGGGAGGAGATAGTTTCCATAGGTAATGAGGTGGATGTGCTCAGTTTCTGTTAAAATCTCTAGAATGATCTCTACCACAACATTATTCCCTCCAGTGTCTGTTCTCAAGCACCAGAACTCCTGCTTTAGCAACATATTAATGCTTTATCAATCTTTGAAGCTTAAAGGTTTTAAACATGTTGCTGAAAACAACTTCAGCTAAGAAGTGAATCAGAAACTTTGATATTCTGGTCTATCATCCAGAGAAGATATGCTCCCCATACACCCTGAAAATTAAGAGAAATTGGCATTCCTTGATAAGAAATTAATATTTTCTTTAAAGAAAAATAAAAATAGAGTGAATACAGAGCTCAGAGATAAGCTAATGACTGTATTTTTGCTGCAGTGCAGCTGTGAAGAATAAGCTGTGTACTGAAGCAGTGAATATATGAGGATAGTTATTATCCTTCAGTAACTCTTACCCTTTAGCTGCATTTTCTTCACTGTATTTTCCATATTTTATTGTTTGAATAGCATACCTTTTTTACAAATGGCTGAAAGCAAATGGATAAATGAAAGCACTCTGAGAACTGATAGTTCCTCTAGTCCTGCTATAGCCCCATTAGATGTTGTCTGAACAGCCAATACTGTATTTCATTGCATGCTGATGCTCTTTCTGCCTACAGGAGCATCTCAAAGTGGGACTTTTAAAAGTATGTGGAGAAACCAAAGTTCTGCCTTGTTTTCTTTCTACATCTTTTCTTTAAATGCATTTTAAAGTTCTTTGGAGAGAAGGGGATGAAAGTCTATGATTTCTTGGAAAGGTAGCATACTTTTTTTGTTTTGATCTGCCTTAGTGATTTTAACCCTTACATCTTCTGGCTGTCCATTTAGCTTAGAAGAAGAAATGATGGCTTAGATTTGTGTGCCGTATCTCATCAGGACATTTGCTGTTCCTACAGCAACGCTGTTCTTTCTCTGCAATTCAATTCCAGCCTTTCTGGTATTAGCTGAGCAATGATGTGACAATAGGGTGATGTTTATTTTTAGCTGTGTTATTTAGCTTGGGATGACAAGTCCTTCTGCTGTCCCAAGTAATTGCAAACATCAAAAAATATGGTATGATGTCTAGGAAGAAGAAAGAGATCTGACTTCTGTCCCAGTGGTATGATTTATGATCAGGTTCAATTCTGCAGCTACAACTCTTTCATTTATTTGCATCACCTGAACAAGATGAGCTGTAAAGCTGAATGTTGTTGATAACTTAGAGTGAACTTTTGGACTTTGCCATTGACTATGAGACTACTGAAGTGCCAGACTGGAGCCTGAGGCTTGAATCAAGGCTAGGTTTTGTTTCCCCAAGGAAGTCACTGAATCTCTCCTTGCTTTGTTGAGTGAGAATTAATTCATTCATGTTTCAAAAACGCTTTGAGACTGTCCCCTGGATGGAGTCCTAGCAGGGCAGAGTGTGAACAGTGCACCACAGGATGGCTCAACAAACCAGAGAAGCACTGAGGCATGGACAGAGCTGAACACTATCCAGGTATTGCTCAATCACATTTATGTCCCGAGGGACTGGAGTGCTGAAGTGTAAATGTGGGTTCTTTCCTTTGAAACACATGGAACAAAATGAATAATTTGTTTACTTGCAAGCTGTCTCTTTGATAGTCTTCATACCCACAATTTAAGTGTTGCAAGTGAAATGTAATGCTACATTATCCACATGAGGCTGCTGAATTTTTTTTTTTTAGAGAAACCGGGTAAAAATAAATGGTGCTTAACACATTGTTTGCAAAGTAAACCTCCTGGGTTAAAATTCTGAGAGGACATCTTGCTTGAATAGGAAAATATACAAATACAAATATATATCATTCCTTTTCATGCCCACTGGTGCACTTGTATAAGTAGCACAGATCTATTGGTTCCTGCCATTTGTGGTTGGTTTAAAAGAGTGATGTCAAATGTCAAAGTTCTCCTAAATGTCCCCTCTTTTAAGATCTATATATTTGTTATTGGTTTTTAACTAGGATTTTTTTTCATAACCTTAAAAGAAATATTAAATCCAGAACATTTCTGTTATTTATGGCAATATTTAAACAAATTCACAGTTGGAAAGGAATGAATACTTTGCAAAGAACAGCACTTAGAAGAATTTTCCTTTTGACATTAGCTGTAAATCTATCAGCAGACTTTGGTTTACTCATATTTTTGATTATTTTTCACCAAATGCTTTTAAATGTTTGCTGTCTTGATTGTTGGTGAAGACTCAGTGTTTGAGCTCTGTGCCTATGAGCTCTGTGCCTACAGACTATTGATCAGAAGCATTTTATAATGCTTTTCCTGCTCCTTCATTAGACAAACATGTAAACACTCTGGCTTAAATAATTGTGTGGGTGAAGCTGAAGTTTGGTTGCCAAGAACACTTTCTTAGCTTTTTAATATTTATCCAAAGCCCTTGGTCAGGAAAACAAGGTCATTCAAACATTTTTGGAGAATCAAACAAAAGGACACAAGAGGGGCTGAAAAAGGACTTAAAATAGCCAAAGAAATAGTGATGGATATTTGAGAATGTCCTTTTTTCAGCATTTTCTTTGTTGCATTCCGACTAGAGAATAAGATAACAGATTATGTAGGTTCAAATGATCACATCTGTAGTATCAGTAGCATTAAAGATGATTGCCCATACTGGGAGAACCAGTTCTGTTGAGCCTCATTCCTTTACCTATGACTCATAAAAATTCAACTGAATTTGATCCCCCCAGTAGGGATATGGGCAGTGTGTTCTTCATGACTGAGCCTGCAGCTAATTGGTGTCTGGGAGCAACTGAGATACACCTGCAAAAAGAAGGATATGGTCTCCCTTTCCAACAAAGCCACTGAGACCCCTGGCATGCTAGAGGCTGGGAATAAGGAATAGAAGAAAACAATTAGCTAGTGGAAGAAATGCTGCACCATTCCTGGGATGTGAAAGTCCCTAGTAAAAAATAAGAACATTAGAGCTACAGAAAACACCATTTGAACTCTGATCTGTGCCCTTTGAACTTGCCAGATTTGTCTCTTAAGCTCCTAGTCATTCCTGCAGGGTGTCAGGGAGAAGAGCAGGAATTGTGCTTTTCATCCATCAGGCTGTTGGGAAATGTCAAGCTGTTGGGCTCGGGAGGTGGGAGCCAGCACAACCACGGCAGTCAGGGAGTGTGAGGTGGTGTCTCTTCACTCCGTGGCACAGTTCTAGACATGACCTCAGCCACATGCATCAGCTGGGGCTCACACAGAGCATGGCAGGAGAAGGGTGGATGGCAGTAAAATACTTCTCACATTCAGTGGTGCAGCAGTGAATGTCAGAGGGAAAGCCAGTTCACCCTAGCCCAGGTTTTATGTATTTAACTGTTTCTAGGCACGTTGATGTTTGTGTATCTTCTCCAGGCTTCATGAAGTGGTTTATACTGCGACTGATGTAATGGAATTATTTATTTCATTTAATGCAGGTATCCATAAACCATCTGAAATCTGTGAGAGTGTTTATTACACTCTGTCAAACACAGAGGTTTGCAAAGTATGTGATCTTCTTTGAGGTCTTCCCTTACACAGGGAAGTGAAAACAAAGATTTGGTGAAACTAAAATGAGAGTTTTGCTCCTGAAATTGGTAGGTCCAGGACTTTCAAGGTATTGGTTAATCACCCTGATAGGGCTACACAAAAATTTAAAGGAGGTAAATCACAAATGAATTGCAAATAAAAGAGTTTTCTTATTTAAAATCCTGATACATTTCTTTTTCTGGTTTGCTGAGCAGCCCAGCTGACCAACTCCTTTTGTTGCTTTCTGTGTAGTGAGTTTCTTTATTAGAAGGCCTGATCATTTTGGGACAATTTTGAAAGTACCTATTAACGTGAACTCTCTTGAAAAAAGAAGGAAAAAATGGGAATACTGTGCTGCTAGTCCCCTGTAGTGAACAAGGAGCAAGAAGGCTGATAGAGCTGGACAAACTGAGCTGCCCTGCAGAATAACAAGGAGATGGGCAGATCACTTTTTGCCCACTTTATTCACTGCTACCCTGGTTTCTCTTTCCCTCGTTCAGCTGCATTTGCTCTCCAGCACATCTGTGCTGCAGCCATTTCTCAACTCTGTTTGTTTGCCAGTATAAGGTGTGTATAAATGATATTCCTCTTGCTCAAATGGAGAGTAGCACAGAAAACTTTTCTTTTGTGTAGCAGAATATACAGGGTGCTTTGAAGGCCCTTCAGTGAGACAGCCGTAGTGATCGAAGACTTCAAGGCACACAGAGCACTCAAGGACACAGGTTGAAATTCTGCTCTTGGCCTTGAGCTTTGCTTTTACACCTTCTTGTCAGTCGTTTTTTCTTTTTTTGTTGCTGCCTTCCAGTTTTGAAGTTGCTGATATAAAATGATCTAATATGATCTCTCCGTGACAAAAAATTTCCAGACTTACTGCAGAGAAAGAAACGCAGACAAAACAAACTAAAAACATCAAGAAAACCCCCAATCCAAAACCACAAAACCCAACTAACAAACCAAACAAACCCCCAAATCTCTGAGATTTTGGTGCTCCCCATAATGTCAGTTTAGAGCTGGTTCAGTCCTTTAAAAGATGGCCAGTTCTGGTTTACTGGGAGGGGGAAGCCTCTGTCCCTTCTCCAGCAGCCCACCTGGGAGAAAGGTCGGAAGTGGAGGTGAATCCCGAGTTATTTTGAACCTGGCAGCAGCAAGCATCAACATAGTTAATGGGAACTTTGGAAAGGGATTTTACGGAAATGTGAGGGTGATTATTTTTCCTTTGACTTGTAAATAAGCGAGCACGATCCTCTGACTTACAACACAGCTATTCCTGGTTCTCACTTGTTACATCTCATTATATCTTGTACCTTATATTGCATTTCTTGAACTTTTAACCTTTTCAAGAATATAACTAATGTGCTTCTGGCAAGCATTTGTGTATCATTATTGTCATATTTTAAAGTAAGCTCATTTCTCATCTTCCCATTGTTTCTTCAAATCTTTTTTTTCTCGATAAAATGAGAATATTAGGCTAAATTCCTAAAGGATGTAACCTAGATACTGAGGGCACACATTTATCTGCCATTTGTCTATTCAAAGCTCTAATCCTAAATATAAATACTCATCTGCTGGTTATTTGCATGCATGAAAGATGGTGGATTTTTACACAACGGGTTTTTTTCCATTCTGCTTTCCCTGCTTGTGTTGAGGAGGAGCTCTGAATTACCATGGGGGAGAAAAGGAATGCTTTTGAGTCAGCCAGAACAATAACAGCTGGATAAACCTTAATTAACTTAGAACAATTATACACTGATTTCCTATATTGTTTATTTATTATACATTGCTTTTCTATATTACTTATATAATAAATAGCATGAGAGAGCACAAGAACTGTCAGGTTATAAATGTAAAAGGCATAGCAGTAATATATGTTAAAATCTGATTATTAGAAATGCCTCTGCCTGAATTAAGGTGCAAACAAGACCTTTTGGCCAAAGACAATAGTATGGATTTTATTTAATAGTAAATGTGAGGTGGACAGAGATAGAGAAATAGAGAAGTTCCCATCAGGTGGCTTAGTTCACAGTCCAAATTCCAGGAATCCAGAGGCATATTCAGGAGGGTGGGCTTCAATGGTCACAGATGAGCAGTTGCTTTAAAGCTTTCAACTCTGTAGTGTGGGGAAGAACCAAAATCAAAGTGGGATTTACAACCTCTTCTGTTCCAGTCATTACCTTTGTTTGGATGTCTCAGCTTCTAGGAGAGGTGACCTTTGCAAATGAAGAAATAAGGCACATACAAGAGAAGAGGCAGTAAAAGATTTATGGTGGTACATGTCTTTTCAAAGCTTTAAAGGTTTCTTCATTCATTATCTTCTCAAGTTTCTGCTTCCAAGGGACAGACAGTTAAAGTGGGGCTCGTTTCTCTCTTCAAATTTAATGACAGCTAGAGACTGCATGGTGAAATACATGCTTGCAATAACAAGATAACAATACCAAGGAGCTCATTTAGGCTGTGCTTGTGTCACACGTGAAAACGACGTTGTAACTGGCAAGCAAGACCTTTTATACAAAGCATAAGACTATTTATTTTAAAACAGAATAAGTAAAGAGGGAAAAAAGCAGCTGAGAGTATTGTGTAACTGGTGCAATAGACGTTCTTGAGCAGCACTGAATCTGCATGACAACATTTACATAATAACCACAGGGTCGTGTTCTAAGTGTGAAAGGCCTTACTTATTCTATGTGAGAATGGCCTTGAGCACCTGGATGATATTTTTGCATTGGTCACTTGATTTGGTGTCCATGCTTCTAAATATTCCTATTTTTGGAGGTCATGGATTCAACAGGCTGTCTCTGACTCAGCTCTGTTGGTGTTAGACTTGGCACTGAGAAGCAACCTGGGATGGGGATAGAACATGAATTAGTGGAAATTCAAGCTGAGATGCTTGTGGGATGCCTTAAAAATATATTCTGAAAGATAAACAACACAACGTGATATTCCAACTCTGAATATTTATGTACTTTGTGTGAGTTTGACTCTGTGTGATAATGGACTGGGAAGTGGGCAGTGGTTTTTGTAATGAGATATCAGTCCGAAAACACTGTGTGCATTAGAGAAAAGCTGTGGTATCCAGCTGATGAGTTCTGCTGATGATTTTTCACCTCTTTAAGCCTTGATTAAGTAACATGCGTGTTACTTCATAAATACATGATAATTTCTGCTTGACTCCACTTGTGGCTGGCTGGGGCAATACAGGAAATTCTCCTTACCTAATCCCTTTTTCTCTCATCTCTTCTCCCCCACAGAGCCACATGTTGCTCTCCAGCACTTCCACTCCAGCATATGAGTGGTCCCCTCCTCTTGTCTCCCATGTAGTTTCTTGCCCTTTTGATGAGATATGTGAGTGTACCCCAAGCTATTCACTATCCACAATTCCTCCATCTGCCAGGAATGTTTTCTGCCTGTCTTGGATATCATTTCTCTCTTCAAAGGCCTCTGTGAACTCTCTGTGTGTCCAATGATAATACATATACATTTCTCCACAACGCTGTACTTTCATAGTGGGATAAGCATTCCAGATGGCTGTTTTATGTCAAAATTCCAGCTGGAATCAGGTGATCCTTACTTTGACATAGATGAAGTTAATGTATATTTTTTTGTCATCTGCAGTCGACCTCAGCTAGTTATGTCAAGATGATGTCTGTATAGCTGTTTTTCTTATTGCATGTCCTAGCTAAATCAGGTTTGTTGTTGTACTATCAAACAGCCAAGCTTTTCTTTGGCAATGCAAATATAATCTTTGACAGTAGAAGAACTCCATCAGGTGGAGTGAGGGCAATAAAGGTGTTCCTAAGAAGGGAGTAGAAAGTATCCCATTGGATCGTGTGTGTTGAAGGTTGGATAGCTTGGGGTATATATTTCCTTTTCTTTCCCCCCACCATCCTCAAGCTGAATCTGGTTTCATGAAAGTTTTTTTATATTTTCTGTTTCAATATATATTTGTTCAGATATCCTGCCAGGTGAGGATACATGAGGACAGAATTTACATGGATGATTCTGGAGACGCTACATACGAAGAACTTTTAGTAGACATTTGTTTGTCATTTTTATTATCCCTCAAAAAAGTCTCCTCTGTGTCTGGATGTGTTTAAATTTTTTAAACACAATTTTATCCTCTTTGTGTGAGAAGTTCCTTTTTTTGGTTTGCATCTCTACAGAAGCTTGCAGCCTGCTAATCTCTGGTAAAAGCAGTAAAATACTGTGGCAGCACTCTTCATATTTATAAAACTAATAATAATGATTCATAGGGAGAATAAAACCCTCAAAACCACAAAACCTCCAAACCAACAATACTCTACCATATTAAGCAAATACAAAATAGAAAGACTAGGATTAGGGAAACATAAAATAAGATGTTTTCATAATGTAATTGTTAATGGTACTTAATTTTTATCACAGGAGGTCCTTGCTGTTTCTGTTTGAGAATCACATAAAATATATAGAAAGTATAGCAGAAAGCACCTGTTGAAATTCTTGCCTAGTACCTGCATGCAGTATCAAAATCACGACCTAAAATGTGACTTTTTAAACAAATCAAAATAATTCATTCGGAGTTCACTTGACTTCAGTTATACGCTAAGAAGCCAGTTTTAGAAAATTTAACTTTTTTGCATATTGCAGACTCTTACTTAAGGAAAATAATGTATAAGGTCTCTTGCTAGGGATGTAAAGAATGTGAATAAGAGGTGGCTTACAGATATTCTGAAATATCTTATCCTGCCAAAAAACAATTATTTGTTTAATTATCACTTTGCAGATGGCATGCAAAATGAACTTCACTTAGGACAGAAGTTCTTCCTCCCCCTTTTTTTTCTGACAGACTATTTTTGAGAGTTGATTTTGAATACATGGCTCTTGGTGCTGCTCAGGGTACATCCGGATGTGATTGTGAATGTGTTCTCCATCTGGTTCATAGAGGGAATAGCCCTGTAGCCTTGGGGCCCTGGTCCATGTGCACAGTGTGCTGACATAACCCAAGTAAGAGTCACACATTATTTAGATCACGTTAGACTAATACAAAAATTGCTGACTTGTAAAGAGAGGTGGTCAAGGCAGGGAAGTGGAATCATTTCACTTTGATTCCTCTAAATTTAGTGAATTGTCAGATATTTCTAAGCATGCAATGCATTTTTAGTGCAAATGTTCCTTTCAGCACAAATGATTGTATCTGCACTTTCCTACTGGACCTAATTTTATCTCTGCTTTTTTTAGTTTTTTTTCCTCCCAGTTATTGGCAAAAGCAACAAGCAAAGAATAGACTTCAATGACCCCTTGTTGAAATGATGTTGCTGCTGCTCGAGGCCATAGGTGAGCATATGCAGCTACCTTAGAGACTGTAGGGAAACAGAAAACTGGTGCTTTGTTATCTCAGTGTCTGACTTTATTTGGTTATATTTCTGCTGAGGAGAATATACAGTTTTGAGTGAAAGTGTCATAAGGAATAGAGGGAAGACAAATGAAAAGGTGCTGATTCCAAAAATCGCAGCAAGGAAATGATAGTGGGAAAGGTCATAAGCCCAATTAGGACTGAATACTCTTTCAAGTAATGGAAGATTTTGGGGAACAGTTAATGTCTTAAAGATGCCTTAAAAGTGAAGGAGGAAAATGAGTTTATGACTTATAAAAGAGTAAGGAGCCCATAGAGGAATACAAAAAAAGCTGTGTAGTTGAAGGGATTGGGTAGAAATAGGATATCTCCTGCCATGTTTGAAATGGCTATGAACCATTATGTTTAATTTTAAAAGCTAAATTAAATGATATTACAGTGAGCAAGATGGAAATGGGAGTCTAAAAGTGAATTTTAGTAGCATGACAGTAGCCAGACAGGAATGTTTTTCACTAAAAATTATTCACAAGCTATCACTTCAGAACTTCGATGTGCACTCAGAATTGAAGATGAGGCAGGGTTTTATCATCAACCAGTGAAATGGTAAATTATAATCACAAAAAGAGAAAGGCTCTGTGAAAAGGAGGGATTTGGAATTCTTTTTAGGTTTACTTGTGCTTCCCTTCCTGGTGAAGAATCACTGAGGTGTTGGTCAACATATGGATTTTCCAACTAGAAAGAGGAGACATATATGAGGTGTACAAAGGTCCTTGGGGTTGTGGCAAGATGAAGATATCTGCATTTCTAATCTCATGTTATCCTGGGCTGTCCTGGATGTGGAAACCCCTTGCAAACACAAAAGAAGTTAGATGGATTTGCTCAGGGATAATCTGAGTAAAGAGAATGAGGAAATAAAATCACAGAAACCAGAAAAGCTGATATAGTGATAAAATACATGACAGTAGGAGAGTGAATTTTATACAGACAGTGATAGAACAAGGAGGAGTGTTTTTAAACCCATACTGTGAGGGTAGTAAGGCACTGGAACAGATTGCTTAGAGAAGCTGTGGATGCTCCATCCCTGGAAGTGTTCAAAGCCAGGCTGGACGGGGCTTTGAGCAGTCTGGATGCCAGAAGGTCCACCTGATCCATTTATGCTCTGATTAAACATAAATACTTACATACAAAAATCAGACAAAGCAGTCAACACCATATCACCATGAGATTTAATTCAAGGGAAAGGAGAGGTTTTCTTAATGAACCAAATGCTGAGAGGATAAACCTGTAGCAGACAAATGATTTTGTTTTTCCCTTCAGAAATTTGGAGGAGGCAAAAAGGGGATTATGAGGATCAGCTCAGGTTGCCAGATTAGGAGGTGAAGAAGAGGAGGAGAGAAGTGATAATTAGGCAAATAGCAGTAGGTGGGACTAAGGAAGAAATAGTCTTCTTGATGAAGGAGGAGTTGGTAGTGCTACTCAGAGTGAGAAAGCCAGACAGAACCTTGCTGATATTCAGGTAAGAAGAGCACTATTGGGTAAAGCTGCAACTTCTGTAAGCTGTTCGCTGTCTGCTGTTAAATGTCTGTATTGTATTACAGACCCCCAAAATCTGCATCCATGTTTGCTGCTTGTGATTCTCTTCCACACTATCCTTACCTTCTATCATTTCAATAGTAATGACATTGATTTTGGAAACAAAGTTTTGAAAAGAGAGCTGGATCGAGATGAATTATGTGACTCAGGTCAACATGTGCTTAGAGAGGCCTTCAGTGGCAAAAAGCCAAGGAAAAAGCTGGAAGATAACAAAGAGCAGGCCATGCAGTCTGGGAGATTGAAGAACCTTAGGAGCAGCCACCTGAAAAGCTGTGTTGGGACAGCATACATGAGGAGAGGAGGGATGGTTCTTTAGGAAAGTGGTATTCAGATTACAGCAGCCTGCTTCCAGCAGCAGGTTCAACAAGCTAGATTTATTCACTTCCATCCAGCCCAGCAGGCAGTCAGAGGAGTCAGAGACTCCTTCATAGCTACAGTTATTCCTACTCTCAAGATGAGGTCAGCTGGATTTAGTGCTTACTGAGAGTGACACAAACACTTGGAGATGGAATAATTCTTTTTTAATGGGCAGGTCTATTATTGTAGTCTAGAACATCCCTCTGGCCACCCTGGAGGGTTTGGAGACCGG
>VXBR01008237.1:357676-392411 GCA_013400215.1 Cisticola juncidis
ACTGAGATAATGCCCCTGCCAGGGAGGCCTGGCAGAGCTGAGACAGAACTGAGATAATGCCCCTGCCAGGGAGGCCTGGCAGAGCTGAGAAAGAACTGAGATAATGAAGAATAAACAACCTTGGAAACATGCACTGGCAGACTCAGCTTGTCATCTCTACCTTCAGTGTGAAACACTCAGGGCCAAGAGAAGACGAAAAACCTGATTACCTCTGGAAACAGCAACCCCGAGGAGAACTCAGGGAATATCATCCCTGAGAGTCTATCGTGCACAACTTTTCTGCTATTATTCCTAGTGATGATGACTGTACTTCAGTTGACTTGGGCATTTAGTGCCACTTTCAGAGAGCTGTCAGAGCAGCACATGCAGAGAGAAATCTTCTCTCGGCTCTTCTCTTATACTCAGGTATTCTGTAATACCTCATGTCATCCCTGTCAGTAAAAATTAGCTCCTCTTCAGCCACATGGTACCTGTTGTTTATCCTATCCTTTGAATTCAAATGGACAGTTTTGGTGATTTCTGGTCTGACTCCAGGACCACATTTGAATAGGCTCTGCACTGCTATTTACAATGGATTAATTTTGAGTTGTGAGTAGAATTAATGAGGAACCTGAAAATTGCCAAGAAGATACAGGAAAAGCTGAAATGAATTTTTGTAATACAGTCTTGAGATTTACCCAGTGTTTTTTTCCCTCAGAGCCTGTGGTGCATAACTTTAGCAGAGTAATAAAACACACAACTCTCAATATTCCTTGAGCTGCATTAAGTGTATTGGGCTACTGCAGCTGAACAGAGGGGTATAATCTATTTCTACGATTCTAGTTCCTGCTTGCAAGTGATCCATTTAAAGGGGGTTGTCAGTGGACTGAAATCAGGATGTGGCTGCTCTGATTGGTTTTCCTTTTCCTTCAGCAGTCTTAACTCCCCTCTGTATTACTCCATAGTTAATGGAAAGGGATTCCTTTGGCTTCTGTGGAGCTTTTCTGGATATGAATGATTGAAAGAGGGAAGTCTTACATAAATAAATCATGTTATGTATGGAATCCTTGGGATTTCTTTAGTATTGTCATATCTGCCAATCTTCATGGTTTTCTCTTTTCACCTGGCAAGAGCCACTCCAGGAAACCCTTTTGTGTGTTCCAATGTCATGCCACAAATGCATAGGTTTCATTGTTTATTCCTGTGTTACTTCACTTTTTTGTAGTGCTTGGTTATAATGTCCAACAAAACTAGCCAAGATATAAACTCCAAAGAATGAAAATAAAGATTTGAGGACAATCCTTACACAGCAAAAGGGAGAAAATTCTCACCACAAGGCAGATTTGACAAGTCAAGGAGTGCAGGAATAAATGATAACTGCCACAAGCCAGACTGAGAGAGACCTTGAAAGAAACTTTAATAAGAAATGAAAAAAATATTCTTCAGCCCTAGAAATCAAAAAGAGCCTGAATAGTTTGCTGTATGATGAAGGAGAGGGGTGCATAATCCAAGCATAGATAGGAGTTCAGCTGAATGGTTTGTACTGGGACTGAGCAGTCCTAGGATGGTGAACATTGAGCAAAGGGCAAGCAGCTGTGAGGTTATAGAAATAGAAATTGCCACTTTCTAGATGAGAACACAAAGAACTTAATCCTATCAAGTCAGGAGACCAGCTCATTTCCATCACACAGTGCTGAAAGAGCTGGAACATGAAACTGCAGAACTGTGGCTGGGTATCTTTAATAAACCTTTTGGGAGAATGGATATGACTATGGAATAGCAAATGCAGTACCTTTAGTTAGGAAGTGATGTGGGAAAGGACAGGCCATTAATCTCACCTCAAGTGCATGCGTGACTTAGAACAAAGTCTGAAGGAAAGACTAATTAAGACACATGAGAAAATGGGCAATGGGTTAAAGAGTGGCTTGGCTTTACCATGAGTAAGCTAAAGGAAAGGCAGGCACAGTGGGGGTTTTTGTCTTTAAGGAAAGTGTTCAAAAATTTGAAAGAGGGCTTCAACAATTCTGCTCTTTGGAGAATATTCTTAAATATCACTCCTTGGTGGGTCAGACTTTGCAGTGGCTTTGCTCAGCATTTCCCTCCAGACTTCCCTTAAGTTTCCTGCTGAATAAAATGATCTTCAGCAGTCATTTGAAACCAGACACCAAAAGCTAGATGTCATGCTGAGCCTTACTTTGATATTACAATAATTTACATGATTGTTTCTGCAGTATTTTATCTTTAATGCTCACTATTGATTTGTGCGCCTGCAGATAAATGTCCTTGTTTTGAAAATAAGGGACAGCATATACTGACACAGCCAGAACATCAAAGAGAAATTTAATGGGATGTAATTTTACTTCTAAACAAAACCAAAACAGTAAACATTTTTAAATGCTTTTGGAGCAATCTTCAATCTACATTATTATGAACAATCAGTTGGCCAAGTAAAGCGAGAAGATCATTTTAATGTGAATTTTATGCAATTTAATAGTAGTATCTTAGAATTACATGGAATATCATCACACTTGGGGTACTTTTATGATTCTTGTACAGTGAAAGAAACACCCAGAAAAGCTGGGTTTTGTCAGGTGAAGTGCTGACTCAGCCTGCTTGCACTCTCCAGTTCAGCTCAGATTGTTGCCACTTTGACTGCAGCATGGGTGAATGTAGCAGATGTCACATCGAATCAGACCTGACTTTTCTGTTTCTTTAAATTGCTTGACCTGCACGAAACAGTTGCCACAAACACTGACAGAGATATGCAAAGTGGAAGAACTAAATGCTCCCTGAAAACTGCTGCAATCAGCAATATATGCTTAAAATGTGTTTACTTTAAATGTCCCTTTGCACTTTTTGCTCTGTAAATGTGATCCTTGTGCATTTTGAGCTGCTTAGGATATTACTTCATCAGAGGATTTTAAGTGCATGATCCTCAGAGCCATTAAATTGGCTCCTGAAGACATCTCTGATTAGCAGACCACCAAGAAACAGAATAGGTGTTGCTTGTAGGTAGGAGAAAATGTAATCAGTGACCTTTGTTTACTGTCTACCTCATGAAAACAGCAAGATTTCCTGGGAGACTTCCACAACGATTGAAAGTGATTGGTGCTCATAGGTGTTAGGTAGGCCTGGCTTTTACATCTACCTCCTCTCTCTGGAGATGAAATTTGTCAGAAAATGTTGGACACCAAGGAACAGGAGCAGAACTAAGGCAATGTTCTGTGTGTCCCTTGCTTAAAAAAACATTGCCACAAGGGAGAGAGGAACATAAGTAAATATTAGCTTGTTCTCAGTGGAAGGCTACAGTCATCCAGAAATTAGATGGTAATTTAAGCTTCCCAATCATGTAGAATTTAGTAACAGATTCCCAGCAACAGCAAAGTTGCAATCTACACACGGTGGGGGATTTTCCCATTTTTTGAATTTCAGTGAACTGGTGCCAAATGTCTTTATTTTGTGTTGTCCCTTGCAGCCTTGTGAAACATATTTCTGCCACCCCTGAACTCAGATTTTAAGTCCCATCTGTCTAGCTGAGAATGTTTCTTATGAAATGCCTGCAGCAAAGTAAAAAAAGAATCTTCCCAATTTAGCCTTTAATAATTTCTGTCCATGGTATATCTTTGTTACATTTCTCCTGTCTTTTAGTCTCTCTGCTCTTACAGGCCTTATTGTGCATCTCTCAAGATTGAGTTTTGCTGATGAAGTAAAAGAATTAAAAAACAATAGGATATTCCCTTATCTTCCAAAATTAGAAGAGGACAGAATTATACCACTGTATGGAGATGTATGCATGTATGTGAGAGCTTTAGAAAACAGTAATTTTCCACACCTAGCACAGCTGACCATGTGCTTCCAATCTTATTAATCTGCTACACCTTTTTTTTCCTTTAGGTGGGCATATTTAGAAAATTTGCTCCCTGGTAAAGTTAGTATGTTCCAATTTACCTAGCCTATGGAAATGTGTAATCACTCAGTTTGCATTCATTGATTTTTTTATGGTCTTTTTATTAAGGTTTAATTGTATTAACCTCAGAAGTCAATCTCAACACTTTCCTTAAATTTAGATGTATGAAGATTTCTGAGACTGATGTAAAGTCTGAGTCTCTGTTTGCTTCTCCACCTTCATTTTTACAGCCCTTTTATTAAGTCTAGACTTTATTGTCTTTTGATGCTTGATGTTTTCTAAACCAGACTGAGAGTTGGGTGAAAATTTGTGAGTGAATGAACTTTGTAGATATTCACATATGAACCAAGTCTTGCCTTGAGCTAAATTCTGACCAGACTTAAAAAAAAAATAAAAATAAAATAGAATAGAAGCTAATGCTGTTTGTCATTACAACTTACATGCTGATAACCTGAATATTGCTAGCTGGTTTCCAAATTAATTCTGACTTTAGAGATATTAATGATCTCAGCAATATATAGAGAACAGTATAACAAGTATTTAAGGTGAAAAAGGGATGAAGATACAATATTTTCTTTTGTGGTATGTTGACCCTGGCACCCACAGGGTTGCTTGCTCACTCCATTCCCTCTCCCATCCCATTCCTGCAAGTGGTGGGAGAGAACAGGGAGATTGAAAGTGAGAAAAACCATTGGACAAGATAAAGAAGATATTACAGGAGAAGGAAAGGGGAAAATCCCAAGAAGTAATGTGAGGGCAAGTGTTCTGTACCTTCTGGGTGTCTATTCTCAAGGGCAGCCTTAAGAAAGCAGATATTTATGTAGTTCACATCTGTAACACTTTTGTCTCTTCAGTAATCCTCTTATCATGTCAGAAAACAGAGACTAGATTCCTAAAACCAGTGAGGAATAAAAAATCCCATTGTACATTTTGCTTTTACATTGTGATTTTCCTTTCTGTGCAGCTCTAGCTTACTTTAGGCAGTGTTTCAGGTGTGCACGCTTGAAACATTGAGGGCTCCTCAACAAAACATGCCCAGTTCACTTCACAATGAACCTAATTAATTAACTCTCTTTCTGCTCTGCTGTGAGATAGCTGGGAGGTCTATAGAATTCAAAATAGAACAAACCTCCATGAAATTCTGTTTAAAATACCTCTGTATCCCACAAGCACATGTACTTGACATTCTAGGTCTGTAACCAGGCATTAGCATCATATTCAGCATGACTTTACAGAGGATCATCAGCTGAAAAATAAAGGGGGATTTAAATAATCCACATAGTTGGTTTACATTCAGTGCTAGATTGAGTTTTATTAAATTACAGCTTTGCATACAGTCTACAAACTAAATAAGCCATCAAATTTAAGCAGTGATGGAGATACAAAGATGAAAGTCAATTGTTAATTCCCTGCATGGACCAGGATCTCAATGATGTGTCTGCCTGAGTGTGACAATCCACTAGTTTGAGTTTCAAGCAATTAATCTGCAGTCACTATTAGAAGGACTCTTATAAATAATTCTTATTGTCAGTCAGAGAGCAACCAACCCTTCCCTATTCAGGAGACTGGAGGCAGTTGTCCTATTATCCATTTTGGCATTACCACATGTGAAATTCTCAGTAAAGCAGGTTTTTTCTTTTTTTTTTTTTTTAATGCTCTGTCCATGACTGTTTATGTTACTGATCAGTATTGTGTCATAATCCATCACAATGAAATCAAAGGGTTTTTTTTGCTAAGATACTGAACGGTCTATCACTTAGAAATCTTTATCTATGGTAGTATTGACCACTTGACTGACTGTAGACCCAGCATCAGTGGAGGAATGGTGACTACTTGTTGAATCCCCAGGGTCCCAGTGGCTATAGTGAAACTAAATCACCTAATAGGATGTGCTGAATGAAAGTTATGTTATTCCCTTCTGCAAACCTTGTTCCACCCTCCTTCAGGTTTCCTAGTGAGTGAATGGAAAGTGGACGGTAGAGCCAAAGGACTACAAATTCAGAGCAGCCCCACAGATTTACAGAACTTGTCAAAGAAGTTGAACTAAATTCTTTTATGTGTTGTAATGAAAATTCATCTTCTTCATGGCTAACAAAACAGAGAATGTTTGCTTACTCACAGGCATTAATTCTATTGAGCTACTATAAATGACATCTGAGGGGCAAGTTTTTATTATTGTAGTAAAGAGGATAATCAGGAAGCAGCAAGCGAGGAAAGTTTGAGAAGTGTCAAATTACTCTAAAAATGGCATAACCTGTTGCTAAAAGACTGATACCTCAGAGACGAATCACATTCAGGGTTGCTAGTTTCTCAAAGCTGAAACTGTTGTTGACCACATAAAATGCATTTAGACAAAAATATAAGAATAGTAACTCAGAACTGGTTAGAAATATTCAGTAAATGGCAACAAAATTTGTCTGTACTTCTGGTGGTTTTTTTGTTTTTTTTTTTTTTTTTTTTTTTTTTTTTTTTTTTTTTTTTTTTTTTTTTTTTTTTTTTTTTTTTTTTTTTTTTTTTTTTTTTTTTTTTTTTTTTTTTTTTTTTTTTTTTTTTTTTTTTTTTTTTTTTTTTTTTTTTTTTTTTTTTTTTTTTTTTTTTTTTTTTTTTTTTTTTTTTTTTTTTTTTTTTTTTTTTTTTTTTTTTTTTTTTTTTTTTTTTTTTTTTTTTTTTTTTTTTTTTTTTTTTTTTTTTTTTTTTTTTTTTTTTTTTTTTTTTTTTTTTTTTTTTTTTTTTTTTTTTTTTTTTTTTTTTTTTTTTTTTTTTTTTTTTTTTTTTTTTTTTTTTTTTTTTTTTTTTTTTTTTTTTTTTTTTTTTTTTTTTTTTTTTTTTTTTTTTTTTTTTTTTTTTTTTTTTTTTTTTTTTTTTTTTTTTTTTTTTTTTTTTTTTTTTTTTTTTTTTTTTTTTTTTTTTTTTTTTTTTTTTTTTTTTTTTTTTTTTTTTTTTTTTTTTTTTTTTTTTTTTTTTTTTTTTTTTTTTTTTTTTTTTTTTTTTTTTTTTTTTTTTTTTTTTTTGAGGTTGCTACCACGGATCATGATGCCAGGACAGGCTGCTGTGGCCTGTGACTGGCTTCATGCATAAGGGAAGATGCATGGAGCCCTGAGTCTGTCTTTGAATGGGTTCTGAAGCCTTGTCCCTTACAGGAGAGAGCCACAGGTCAAAGGGTTCCTTAGCAGCAGCTGTCAATATTCTGTATTCTTCAGATCAAAATAATGTGCAAAAAATCCTTGCAGGGTCATTGATGATTTTTCAAAATCATGACAAACTTCTCCAAAATGAAAGAAAACAAGTTTGCAACATTTATATATGTTACAGAGACTATTTTTGGTAGTTTTTGACCAATTGGTCTGGCATCTGCCCTGGATAAAAGACTGTTACTATTGATTTGAAAGCATTGATAATTTAATGGCAATGTAATTAAACTTTGATGAAGTTTGCTGTAATTCTGTGCTGTTTGCTCATTAAGAGTAAAAATAACACAAAATCAAATTGTTATACACTCTATGGATGAGAACCAGCTAAGTGGTGTGCCCCAAACCTGACCTGGAAACAGGAAGACGACTCCTGTCTGAAGTCTTTCCTTTCTTTCTAGAATTAGCTTGGCAAAATGTGTGTAACATGGGTGAAGTTTAAAGCAGTGCAAGTATCAGGAATATGACAATTGCTGCAGGAGAGAAGATGGCTGATGTGGAATAACCTGGTTTGGTTTGGCAAATACTGAAAAGAGAAAAGAAAACTGGCTTTTAGTGTGGAATTCTTCTGTAGAGCAATGACAGTAAGGATGGAGTGGAGGATTCTCTTCTGGCAAGTGACATTGGAGAAATCTTGAAAGTCTTGTGATTTATCACCCAGAAATTAGGTGATGAGAAATTAGGATGATGTTGTGACTCTAAGACTTTGGCTGATACCCTAAGGAATTATTACACCTTTGGGGTACAGAAGGTATCTCATCTGTACATTTGGTACCTGTGCTCACTAATGAACTGGAGAGCAAATTAATACTGACCCAGCCAAGTCCAGTCCTGGAAGCAGCTTAGACTTTCAGGATTTGACTGTCAGGGAAGACTTAGTGGGTTTGGCTGTGCCACCACATGCCCTCTTCTGGGAGTTATAGAGGCAGAATACATCAAATGATAAATGAACAAAGAGTTCACACTTGAGGTATGTTTACTCAGGCAGGGTGGAGAATACCTAAGTCAGAAAGCTGGGAGCTGAAGATGGCAAACTCAAAGGTGAAATACAACACGTGGACTGGGAATATAATTAACTTGAGCTTGACAAGCATGGTGGTTGTCTGAGCACCTCCTGGGATTTTAAAAAAGGAAAAATAAGTTTGCTCCTGTAAGTGCATCAGATAGTCCAAGCAGAAACATTTCAACAGAGTTCCATGGCTTTCCTTATGCATGAAGCCAGTCACAGACCACAGCAGCCTGTCCTGGCACCATGATCCGTGGTAGCAACCTCAAAAAACCCCAAAAAAACCCAAAAAAACAAAACAACAAAACCAAAAAACAAAAAACAAACAAAACAAAACAAAAAAGCCAACAACAACAACAACAAAACACACACAAAACAAACAAACAAACAAACCCTCAACCAAAACATCCTACTGTTGTATTGCTTTATACAACAACAGAGTTGGGTTGAAACACACCTTTGTGATTGTCCCAGGAAGCAGAACAAGATGTAGCATATCACAAAACATTCAAAATGCTCTACACGTGAAAAAGAAAGCCTCCAGCTCTTGATTAGCCTCAGAAATCTTATCAATGGTGAATTATCAAAAGGTGAAAGTACAGCAAGAGGGCTTGCTTAATTTACATTCTTCTAATGGGTTCAGTTTAGAAGGTTAATATACAATATTAATCCTCCCTAGGCACAGTGTCCTAGCAGGGAGCATTACCAAATGTCAGAGGAGAATGCTAGTGAGAGGAAGGTCAAGAATTTATCATCCTTTCATTAAATAAGTTGAATGGAAATCAAGGAACAAGGAAAAGGTAGAAAATCAGAAGCTGCAATGGCAGCAGGATTAAAACTCATCAATCCCAATCAGGAGGATTACTGTTAATTTTCCACAGTAAATGGCAAGATGGTATGTTTTGTTGGTCTTGAAAACCCTGAACTGCTTTCCCCAGTGTGATGACCTTTCCACTGTAATTTTCCTTTGAGTAAACTGATAATAAGAAAGTAAGAGGAAAGATAATCCTGCCCTAATCTGCTCTGCCCAGTTACTGTCCAGTAGGTGCTCAAGATTCTGTTTGCAAACGAGACAAAAAAGGGTGTTTATTTCATGAAAACCCATGTGATATTTAGCTTTAAATCAAATTACAGCAAACTCCATGATTTCAGAACTTTGCATTGTGTGAATAATTATGTTTTTCCTATGAGTATATGGAATAATTACCTGTTGAATGTTGCTTCTTAATTCAAGGAGAGGTTTTCCTTTTTAAGTTTTATTGCAAATAATGTTTCCCCCATTTATTCATGTCTTCCTCTTTCCCCCTTCCATTTCCCCTTTCTTGCACAGATCTTACTTTCCTTTTTATTATGTCTTTAAGAGAATTGGATATATTTTGTCTGATATGGGCTTAGATAATCTTAGAAAAGAGAAGGTACATTCATGTTTGAATTCTATAGTGACCAGAATAAACAGATGAATTTAATCTGCTGTAGACTTTCAGTGATGATTAAAAAAAATACTAAATCCCTTTCCTTTGAAAATCAAGAAGTGTACATTTTTCATATAAGGTGCCCTAGGTTTGAACATACATAGTGATTATGGCCTAAAATTGATAATGCAACTGTGCCTAAAATATAGGCAGAGTCTTAGCAATCCTGACAACAAACTCAGTCTCATAATTACGTTATTTTATATATCCTTCTTTTTTTAGACTTTGATTCTATTTAAAGGAAAATAGTTCCTTTTTTCTTCTGCAGAGCCTCAGAAGAAGCTAGGGGTGACAGAATATCCTATTAAGTGAACTAATGGAGCAGCTCTTTCTCCTAAACTTGTGTAACTCTGGAAATGCCACGCACTGCTTGTTCACTTCCAGTCTCTTACCTAATGATTTTAACAAGTAAAGAAAGCTCCCTCCCTTCTTTCAGGCTGTTTTTCTGCATCACAGTCTTGAAGCCCCACTTGCTGCTAATCACACTGATTTCAAACATGTTGACACAAAAGCTTGGTAGGTGCTGAAAAGAAATCTGCAAATATTTCCTTGGCTTGATATCACATTAACTGTGGCAGTGTTCATGCTCCTTGAAGTTTTTCTTCCACTAGTAGGCTTTTAATGGCATGAATGGCTGCAAAGAAAAGTATTTTGGATAAATACTGCAAACTTCCAAGAAGCAAATTTCAAAATCAAAATAGTAAATATCATTGCTGCAAAAGTAGCTTAGGCAGACTGCTGGACCTGTTGAAGTTGGTGTGGATGAAATAGCTCATGAGTTTTCAACAGCACATCTGGGAGTTCAGGGAGACTGCCAGTTTATACCAGCAAGAAGCTTGACTGCTAAGCCATATCCTTGGAGCATCTGGGCATCATTACTTGAGATGTGCACACTTTGTCCTTGGGGAAATGAGAAATTTAAGTGCCAAAACAAATGTACCATGCTGCAGTTTAAAATACACATGGAACTTCTTTACCATTCTCATCTCTCTTTCCTTTTGGAAGTTGCACGGTCCTGCAATGATCAGTTCTGTAGTGAACTTCTGTTAAAAATAGTTTTCAAAGAATTCCCATTACTTTGTGTCTTCCAAAAATCTTCTGATGCTTCCCATGCAGGAATTTTACTGCCAGCCCTACACACTGCTGGAGAAGGTAACAGTATGAAAATACACTAACAGGTTTGAAAAGGAAGAAAGATACAGGTGAGGTAATAACAGGAAAGGAAGGAAATGGTCCTTATTTCTAAAGATCCTTTGTTTTAAAGAGGAAGGGGCATAGATGGATTTGTAGTTTTTCACTGGTAACTTTTTCATATATACTTTCAACTTTTACATATATACCATGAAATGCTGGTAAATTAGAATGTTATAAAATTGTGAAATCTACTCTTTTAACTGTCTTTCCACCCCTAATCTCCATTAAGCTAAGCGTAGGAACAAGGCTAAGCATGGTAAATAAAATTACTTTCTTTTCTTCCAATTCATCTTTAATATATATTGCAATGTTAAGGGGAAATGAGAATATTCATTTTCTGCAGCATTTCATCTTGCACTGCTCTTTAGGCTTAATTTACTGAGCCCTACTTTGATGAAGTTACGTCAAAAGAAACCAAAGGATAAAAATGTGCTGATAGACAACCTTACAGAAATTGTATTTCAAGCTTAAGGAAAGAGAAAATTGCTTTCTTATGGGTGCAAAACATAAGATGTTGACAAAAATCTAAAAAGAACTTGGTGCAGAAGGAAGAGTTATATTCCTTTGGAATAGAATGGTTGGCATTTAATGTTTCTTTAGATGCTTCCCTTTGCCTCAATCGCTGCTATTTAAAGTTTCCGTGTGATGTTAGACAAGAATCTTAGATCAGTTTATAGCCAGTGTATAGAGCTTTCCCCAAAGTATGAGAAATCAAACCACATGTAATGTTTGCAAGCATCTTAGTGTTGCTCTGTATTGTGTACTGAGTACAAGATGCAGTTAATTGTTTGAATAGTTTTTTAGCATTACCTGATTAAACATTCAGACATATCACCATAATTAAGCTGGTTCTACTTTAAACTTGACTCAGATCAGCAGTTTTTACCATGCTTGTAGGAAACTATCACTCTGACATTAAATGGTGTGAAATTCAGTCTGTGGTGCCTTTAGAGAATTCTCAAACTAACATTTCCTTTTTTTTTTTCTTCTCTCCTCCAGGTGAGGTGCAAAAATTTAGCCAGAGCTTCTTTGTTCTGGAGATCATACCTTTAAAATATACAAGACAGACAAAGCGTGGCAGAAGGGAAGAACAGTTACAAGTAATTTAAGAGAAACTGGAGCTAAAAGATGTTAACTTTTCCCAAGATCAGACAGGAGGCCAGAACTATAAATTAAGGAATGGATCTTCAGGGCAAGATCTTCCTTCTGGATTTGTTTCCTTAAATGTTGGAAGGAGAATATTTCAGGAAAGGGAATGAAATCTTGAAATCAGAGAACAAAGTCTAACAAATGCTCTGGAAAGGAGATATGATCAAATATCAAGAATGATATTTGAAGAAATGTAAATAAAGAGAGAGGAGAAGAATTTGAACAAATGAAATGTAGAAAGAAAGAAAGAAAGAAAGAAATTCCAAAACCAAGAGAAAACAATAAAAGTGAATGGGATTTCAACAAGTGCAGGGAAAGGGACTAAAGCCTGCCCAATTAATCCTCATTGAAATCTCAAGATTTCATTCCCTTTCCTGAAAGGAAGAGTTTAATTTTTTATCTTTAAGATTTAATTTCTGTAGTTTTCTCTTCTCTCTCTTTATTTACATTTCTTCCCTGATTTCAGGATTTGAATTGGAGTAATTTTGGCAAGTTTTGGTCCTTTCCACTGCCTCTCATTTCATCTCAGTCCATTTGGTTGTAATCATTCCAGTTCCAAATTTTCTGTGTTTTTAAATTGCATTTTATTTGATAATATCTTCTTTCCAGAGCGTCTGTTAGAATTTGTTCTCTGATTTCAAGATATCATTCCCTTTCCTGAAAGAGAAATATTTGTGATCTCCAGATCTGACATAGCATGGATAGTTCTTCCATCACAAATCTCCATGGAAACTCACAGTACAGGTTGGAATGGAGGCTGCAAAGCAAAGGTAGTGCAGCTCTGAGCTGTCTCACCATGACAAAGAGTTTTCTGTGTGGTAACATTTCCTTAAAAGTGGATTAGAAACTCTGAGTAATGGAAGTGCTTTTGTCAAGAACCAAAGCCAGAACTTTGGCGGTTAGTGAAATGTAGGAGCAGTGTGGCACCTCTGTTCTAGGCTTATCAGATTGTAAAGGTGAAAAGTAGGACAAATCCAGAAGAAAAAAATCACTCCCAGAACAACTCAAATTTGCTTACCTCATCTATTAAGTAGAGCCGCAGATGCATATGCCATTTAATCTGTATTTTGCAGCAGAAAAAGCGGAGGAACCCTTGACTAATGCACTTTCCAAATGGGTACAGTATGTCCTACACAGAAGGAAAGTTTTGAATGATAAAGGGGGTCTGGCAAACCTTCAATTTTTTTTCTTGAGTTCTGGGATGTAAGGAACAGACTCAGCCTATTCAAGGTGCAGTGACACTGAGAAGAAATATTTTAGTTCTTTTATGTCTAAGAAATCAAGAAGGCATTGAGCATTGTGTTACCTTTTTTAAAGAAACTAATGTTGGTTTTGTCTTCCCATGCACATCTTGATTTAAGTTTAAATTTTTGGGTCCCAGCAAATACAGATTGGGACCCTATCTGTTTCAAACTGAATGCTGAAAGTTAATTTGTTTTCAGCTGATGGTGCTGCATTGTCAGTTCTACCATGACTCAGAAAAAAATTTATTTTTTACTCCTATAAACTGCATTTCTTTTTCTTATTGTTATAGTATTACCCTTATATTCTGACCACAAAATAATTGGCTAATGAAGTTTCACTTTAATTAGTACATTTTAATTTAATTTTTTTAGCTTGTTTAAGATAGTTAGATTTCTTATTTGCTTATGTTTATTTGCTTTCTAGTAAATTTACAGTTATGCTCTTTTACTGAGAAACAACTTCAACTATAAATGCCAATTTACTTTCTGATAGGCTCGTTTGTATTTTAAGTTATGCCTAAGAGTGCTCAGAGTAGCAGTTCTGAATTTCCCCTCAAAGATAGACCTGATATTTATGCAGTGGTCCTGATTCTATTTTTATCTGTGTATGAAGTGCTTAATATTCCTGAATTTAAAATCCATGCCTTCATGTATTGTTTTTTTGAGGAATGGTGTCTTTGTACACAACAAAGCATGTACAAAATTTAACCTCTTATGTCGGAAAGTTTTTTTAAGAAGTCAAGAAAAGTGAAATTTTCAGGTGGGAATTGTGATTTGCTTTTTTTAGGAATACTTTTGAGAACACACTATTAGTAAGTGATAAATATGTCAGGGAAAAAAAGGAGAATCTTGACTCTTAATGGCCAAAGCTGTAGTCATTTTCCAGAAGAACTGTTTTCCAGTCTGTACATGACCTTTTTCCTGTCTCCTCCCTCTGGTCTTCCTCTTTCTTGAGACCTCTTACTCTGCAGTTACTAATTTCCAACAGAGAAGATTCCATTTGGAGCAGCTTCTTATTTTACTCCATGGACTTCAAAATCCCCTTTCTGAAAATCTTTTCTTTACAGCTGGGTTAGTTTAGCATTGCAGCTGTTCATATTTCTCTTTATGGGACATTTCTTTGGCTTTGTTTTACTGTCTCTTGTTGTTTTTGTGGTAACTTGCCCAGAGTGGGAGTAGAAACAAATTAATTTTCCTGAAATGCAGTTCTGGGAGGGCTGCACCAGATGAGACAGAATATGAGAAGGTCTCCATTACTGTGGTTATAGCTACCTGTCACTATTGATCACTAACTAATCTTCTTAGAAGTATCATTTCAGTTTTCCTTTTTCAGTGTGGGCACATTTTTCTCTGTTAGGTATCACAGTAAGGCAGACAAAAAGTTTGAAAGCATCTCCTCAAATTGCTGTTTAAAAAAGGCTTTTGAATGACTCTATCGAAGGTGTCATGCTTACTGCCATTGAAAAATTAAGATTTTTGAAAGCAAGGGAGTTGGATATTTTCTACCAACCTGTACTGAGCACCTACACATCCTGAAAGGAAAACAAGTGAAAATTAAGTCAGAAAAAATAGGCAAATCTATAGAGAGACTTGAGATTTGGAAGTAGCATGTGAACAGTCTGTATTAAATGCCCAAAGGCAAATGGCAACATGTTAAAAATCAGTGGGAGAAAGAGTGTGGGCCCATGTTTTGCCAGGGACAGCTGCGGGACTTTCTGTACTCTGAATGTCTCTTCTGGTTTTGGTCCATGGGACATTTATTTCTATGTTTCTTGATCTACGTTTCTAAACGTAGATCTATGTTTCTAAAATGGTCTGAGCATTATTGGTGGAAGTTCAGAGGCCTCCTTTGTAGGACTGTCCGTCCCAATCCTCACAAAACTGGAGGAGCTTCCTGGGACATGGTTTATCACTGGCAGGAAGAGCTGAGCTCTTTGAGTGCTGGAGTATTCACTGCCAGTGTGTTTGCACTCATTTATCAAGGTTTTAGCAAGCCTGGTTGGGTGGTATTCCAGAGGTGAGCTATGGTGCCTAAAGTTCTGTAGAAAGCATGGGAAGGAAAAGGTGCTTCATCCAAGAAGCGGCTTGGGAGGGACTTTAACAGCTCTGGAAGCAAGAGATTCCATTGAAATCTGTCTTGGAGGCTGCAGCAAGCTCCAGAAAGTGCAGCTCTCTGTTTTCATGTATGAAAATCACAGAAAATCCTCAATCCTTCTGCATGTTGCCCTTCTACTAGAGCTTTCTGTGTTTGGTTTTTATGGGATCACCAGCTTGGATTTGCAAGGCTCTGTGGGTAAGAGTAAAGGTATCAGGTAGGCATGCAGGAAGTACACCTACCCTTCAGGGCTTCCTACAGAGTGCTGCCCCTGCTGCATCTGCTCTGCTCTCTCTATAAGTAAAATAAAAAAAAATCAGGAACTTCGATGACACTGGGAGCCTCCAGGCAGTGAAATGAGAATTATTTGGTAAATAACAGTAAATGCTACTTCAGTAGTAGCATTTCAAGAGGATGGTGCATGTTCTCCACTCAGAGTAAGAACATTTGATTAACTCAGATGTCTGTCACTTCTGCACCTTCCTTCAGCTGGTATTTAGATAAGAAGTGCATGTGCAGCACCTGTGGTCCAGGTGATCTCCATCCAGAGATGCCAGGTTCCAAACCAAACCAAACCCCCCAGATGCCTTCCAATAAATGAGAATTAATGTATAGGGGTAAAAGAAATACTAGCAACCTTTCCAGATATCTCTTACATACATTTGTATCTCAGGGTAGCAAATGTAAGAGCAAAGCAAGTCATAGGCTGGAAAAACCTGCCCTCACAAAGGAAATAATGCTGCAGGTGAAAAAAAATAAACTGAAGCTCATAGAGACAAAACAAGTAACTCCTCAAACTATTAGAAGTTATAGTGGATGTGGAGGTTATTTCAAGAGAGGTCCACCTGTAAATTTGGAAATAAAATTTTGGAACAGACAGTTTCTATCCTAGTGCAAGAATGAAAGAGGGAGATGAGTGGCAAGAGATCAAAGGGCACTTACAGGATGTACAGAATGTATGAGGGAGAGGGCAGGCAAGACAGAAAGCAGGATCAAAGGACACTAATGATGAAGAAGCTCTGCTTGCTATCTCCCATAAACACAGTGAGTCAGCAGAAGTTCAGAGGGTATTAAAAGGAAAAATCTAAAAGGAGATCACATTAGAATCAAGTTCCATGTATTTCCTGCCCATCAGGGGGTGTATTAATAAAGAGACATGGGTAACATTCATGCACAAGTGTTTTTTTAAGTGCAGGAGCCTTTGGCTTTCAAACTATGGATTAAAAAGCCTTGAAGAGAGCTGTATGACAAAAGGTAAAGCTGCCAGCCCATTAACTGACAGTCCCATTACAGGGCTTGGTGGAGCCTTTTCTGGAGTGTTTTGAGTTCAGTTCTGTTTCCAACTATTTCCTGTTGTTGTTAAATACAATGGTGCATAGGTTTATTTTCTGTTCTTTCATTTTCCTATGAGGCAATGACAGAAATACTACTCTAGTCTGCTTATGGGTAGTAAAGCTACTTCCCACAAGTCTATTGATGAGCTAGGACATGTGCCAGGGAAAAGAAGCTTCAGACAGTACTCTGGAAACACATTTAATTAAGGATATCAAAGACACATTTAGAATAATTAGGAAATTGCTCAGTATAATATTTAGCACAGAAGCAATTCGTGATTGTCATCTATTAGTGCCAGAGGATCTCCTGCATAGTATAGGCAGTTTGCTTATTGCTGTTTTTGAGGATCCTGTTTGTGTTTGAGTCAGTGAGTGACATGTGCAGGGCTGTGCCACAAATCCAGCAGAAAGCTGGGAGCACAACTCACATCTGAGACTGGAAAGAGAGGAGGGAAATGAGCCATTTTGGATCTTATATGTAGTCTAGAAGGAGCACTGTAGAGAAGTATTAATGAGTTCTTCTGGAATAGGGAAAGGAAAAAGCCAACATGACAATTCTTCCCTGAATCACAGATTCTGGTATCTTTACACTAATCTCCACCTCTGTCTACAGGCCATGAACGCAGTATGGTGTGTCAGGAGAGACAACACTCCAGGAAATTCCTTGCACTGCTCCTTGAAATAAAATCTGTTTTTTAAAGCCTTGGGAGATCTATGGGAGAGCTGCTTCTGTAAACATATGTAAAAATCCCTGTACAGGGTTTTCTCTTTTCAGTGAGTGCAGGCCACAGATTGTAATGGAGCAGGCAGTAACAGCAATTTCAGGAACTTACATTGCAAGGTGCTGGGTCAGTTCAGGTAGCTGAGGATCTGCTTGTCTCTCGTGTACTAAATCCCCCAGAATGTTTTTAGATTTGCCTAAGTTAGTGAAACTTGCTCCTTGTCTAGCTATTTGTGGAACAGGTGTGGTTAATCAGGAGTGCTTTCTTCACAGTCTTTGTGCTGCTGTTTTTCTGTGTATGCCCCGAGGAATTTCTCCAGTATGCTGAATGTAATCATCGGACCTTCTGTCTTTGCTTTCTTTTCATTTTCTTGTAGCTGGCTTGCTTTTTGCTACTACCCCAGATTTTTACTTGCTCTCTGTTTCTTGTTGAATACCATATGGAATGAAAACAGTTTAAACAAGATCTAGAAATAGAGAACTTCCCTAGCAATTATTCTGCTCTTTTATCTCTCTCAATTTTAATGCAATTAGGCTCCCTCCTTTTATCCCTGATCAGTGTTCTGCTGCTCTTACATCTCATTTTCCATATCTGCTTAAATGAATTACTTTCTGATTTCCTGGTTATACTGTGTCTATACTCTAGTAAATTCTGCAACTATTTCAGTGAACTTTTCTGTTACAAGATTATATTCCATTTTACCCTCTCTTTTCACAGTCATGAGAGAAACTTCCTCCTCTGTTTTCTATACCAAGCCTAAGATTATATTTCTATCATCCAAGTCTCCCATACCTAGGATTCTTGGCGGAAGGCTGAAAGTACCAAAACTGCCAAATTGCACAGAACAATTTTTATATAATGATTCAGATTTATGAAAACATATGCTGAAACTGGGTTTTTTTTTTTAGTAACTTAAAAACTTATTTTTCTGTTGAATCATGTTGTCCTGTTTGTTTGTCCAAGTGGTGTGGTGATCCTTGAAAGATGGCAGGATGCACTTTGCATGTTTGTGGTTCCACATTTTCAAGTAAATTAAGCTTTCTGAATGAAATGTTTTAGTTTGGATGGAAATTTAAGTTTAAGGCCTTGAAGTTTTAGCCCAATTTTAGTACCATGAGACAGGATAGTAATGAGACTGAAGATAAAAACTTGAAAGATAATAAAGTGTCCAGTCTAATGACTGATGATGCCCTCACTCCATTTCTGCTGGTCAGAACCCTGTGTGGAAGAAAAATCAGTCAAGTAATAGAAAATCACTCCAGTTCTTTTAACAGAGAAATATTTATTGCTGCTGTGAAAAAAGAAAACTTGACACACGATCTGGCAAAATTAGAAAAATACATTTAGCCAGGTTCTGTGCTGGAAGGCCAAGAGGAAATGTGGATAGGGCAGTTGCCACTGCCTGAGGATCCAGCCTTGGAATGAGGCAACATAAAGGAAAAAAATGTGCACACTGCAGCTAAAGAAGTGGTTGAGAAAGTGAGACTAGAGGGAAAGTAGTAGTGACAGCACTACAAAAAGATTTAATAGGGGTTTGAAACTGAACTGCACAGTTATTGATAGTACATCATTAGCCCATGGTACTTTTTTGTTATGGCCCAGCTGGTTAGAGGAAAGAGCATGAAGACATGGAGGAAGGCATTTTTAGCTGTGGCCAATGAAAAATAGGGTGAATGCAGCATTGCCTAAACAAACAATGGTCTTTGAGATATAAAAAAATGAGTTGGAATGGAAGAAATTTCACTCTGATAAGATGCATTTCAAACTGAACCAAACACTGAGAAATAATGATAATAAGCCATACATTTATCCAAAGTATAAATATGAACAGTTTGGGTAAATTTTGCTCCTTTCCTTTTATGTTTAATTATTTCCCTCTTTAGCCCTTATTCCCACATTTTTACTTAGATCACAAACAGCTGGTGTAGAAAAGGTATATTTGAGTATCACTAGAAACAACCTAAGGTCATAAAAATTATTTAAAATTTAGGAAACACCCCCAGCCACATGTGCCTTGAAACTGGAGAAAAGTTATGTCTTAGCCAGTTGCTTCTTTTATTTGTATGAGCTATTAAATCATGTGACTCCCAGGGCAGAAGGAATAAGTGAGTTTATCTTGGTGGAAGATTCACATGTTGATAATTTAGAGCTCTAGTGACTGAGCACAATTTAGAATATCAGTGTTTTCCGTCTTTTCTAGAGTTTCTCGTGGAGGAAAAAAACCTCTTAGCAGTGAAGAGACTTTTACTTTTTTAAAATCATTGAGTGTGGGGGAATTTTCCTCCCTTCTTAGTTTTAGTCTTAAAGTTAAATGTTAAAAGAGATCACGGCTTTAGAAAATGATATTGCAAACTGGATTATTTCAAATTCTTGAAGCTGGATGATGTCAAAATGCACTGAGAGACCAGACTACCTTCACCTGCTAGTCCAGTTTGAATGGAATTTTTTAGGTCCTAGATTACATGCAATACCAGCACAGACACTCTAAGTTAGTGTCTCCAAGTTAGCTTGGGGACCAGAAGCAGTGGTAGTCATCTTTTCTACCTGGTTTCCAAAATGCTAATTGGTTTACAGATGATGGTAAACCTTAATATAATATTGCAGTTTGTAAGACGAGTCACTGATAAATCAAACAGAATTGTTTGAATTTGTATCATTATTTGAATGAGAAGTTTCAGACTCTTATTTTCCATCCTCAGAAAATTTTCAGTCTTGCATCTCAACAGTAAGGAAATTAGAACTGCCAAAGCATAAAATAATTCCTCAGGGAAACCACCCCAAAACTAATCAGTCAGAGTTCAATTTAAAGGCCACCTATTATGTATTTATGGAGCAAAAGCAAACAGAGATGTGTAAGAAATTTTGAGACCAGTTTGCTAAGCTGGTAGGAGATTTCCTTCCTACTCTTTCGGAGAAAAATGCGATTGTATGATTTACTTTCAGACGATTTGGATGCAGCCCTAACTCTGGAGTATCTGTGAGTCACTAATAACCTCTGTGCCTGACTACTATGTCTGTTTGCAGAGAACAGAATTTTGTATGCCCAGTAATTTATCATTACACAGTGAGGAAAGAGCTCTGTAGACCCTGTAGTAACTGCAATGGTTGTAATTATGCTAAACCCATAAATATATCAAATAAACTGTTTGATGTTCCACATTTTCACTGTATTCAATGTAAAAAGGAACATGAAATGACCGTCTGGTGATTAGAGTAACAAGTGCTCTAACAACCCAAATATCTGCTTAATGCATCAGGTAAATTTTGTGATATGTATATTCTGGAATTGGATGAAAATGCTGCAAAACAGTATGAAAAGAAGCTATGTTTTAAATCAGGTGAAAGGAAATAATGAAGGGAAAGAGAAAAGGCTGTCATTTTATATCCACCTGGCTTTGGAGTGTATGATTGCTTGTTATTCTTACCACTGAATCATCTCATCACTGAATTACCTATTTCAGGTCACAACATAATATCCACATGGAAGTATCTAACATGAGTTTTGTTCTTGTGGTCTATAATTTACAAATTAGAAGGGTAATTTCAGTGAATGTTGGACAAGTCCTCTATTGGTTTTGGGATACAGGTTAAAAAACTTGCTGGGCACCTGTAGCAATGTCTTATTCCATGAAAAATTCGCCTTGACCTAAGTAACTCCTGCCTTCTGATTAACACTCTGCCTATCTTATGTTGTCTGTAAGTGGATGTTTTTGGCTTGTCATGTTCTTCTGTTGGCCTATTTGTTGTAGATAATCTCCTGCTTTTTAGCTAGGGACTAGTAATTATTCAGGGCATTACAAAATCCAGCTCTTTTTACTGTAACATCTACAAAGCTGATTCCATAATATCTATTCATGCCAATGAAAATTTTAATACTTTGGAGCAGTTATGCCAATTTAATATTAATTTTTAATATCATTTACTAGAACATAGTCGTTGTTTTGCAGATGACTCTTCTCACTGAATTGCTTGAATATACTGATTTTCTTTAGAATAGTAGATCCTGCCAAGAATTCCCTTTTTTCTTGACGATTCCTACTACGCTGCACTATGAGCCCATCTGTCCTGTTGGACCTGGTAGATCTATTGTTAAAACCACCACTGTAAATCCAGTGGGGTTTAAATATTTTTCACATACTCAGGTAGTGTTGCTGACATCCAAAGAGTTCTGGTGACCTTTGACATGACAGAAATTTAAGTACTACTTGCCCTGCACTTAGCATGTGTGAAGCCCATCACATTCTGTCTTTGTATGGAATTATTTGAGGCCTTAGGACAATTTTCTGCAGCTTCTTTTCCTTTCTATTGCCCATTATAGGCCCTTTCTCTGCTCTTGCAATGTTTAGATGTCACATTCCCTTCTTCTGACGTCCTTCTTGGAGAGAAGAAGAAATGACTTTCAGAAGACAAGCCAGCTGACAAGAGGTGGGATTTTAAAGCAGTCACAGGCAAGGCTGTTGGAAAGAAGAGTGCCCTGGTGAGGGCAGATCTTTGTGGGAATCCTCAATGTGTGCATTTTATAGTGGCTCTGGATTAATGCAGCCAAATCTGTACTGGTTCTCATGATCCATATGCTCTGCTGCCTGAGGACTACTCCACTATTAACTGTCTTGCACATAGAACCACTGAGTTGCAAATCAGCTGTTTTCCTCTAAAGTAATGCTGGTAATGACCCATAATGACTGACAGCACAGCAAAACTAAAATTTGATGCTTGCCCAATTTCCCTTGTGTCCTGCTGTCCTTCATATGGTTTAAATGCTCTTTCCTTCTGCTCTGCAAATTCAGTTTTGCAAATGGGCAGCTCCTCCCTTCAGGGACATGCAGAGCAGGGCTGGCAAGTCTTGCCTGTCTCTTTTGTCACTCAGCAAGGCCTTTATTGTACTGAACCCCTGTGCAGTTTGACAGGAATAAGTGAGAGACAGCTCTTTTCTCACAGAGAGGAATAAAGTCATGCTGCATTTCACTAGTTGTGTTTTTCACCCCAAGAGATTATACAGAATATTTTCCACAACTCTTTCATGTTTTGGAATTCTAGGATCAATGGGTCTCTGGCTGTTTCTAAAACAGATTGAACAAGAGCAGAATCACGAATTGTCCATGAAATAGAAATAGATGTGACTAGTTGCTATTTGGAAGAGTCTGTTGGGATTCTGAGAAGAGCTAGGAATGTGAACACACAAGATGAAGAGGAAAAAACTTTATTGGTTTTGTTATAATGGAGATTGTAGAAAGGATTCCTGGTACAACTGTCTATGCATTCATACAGGAAGTTCCACCTATCTTTCTCATCCTGTTGCCTGTATCTTTATCTACTGATTTCCCACAGTATTTTTCCCTACACCAGTCAGCTGTTTTTAATTATGTTTATGGAATGATTTTTAATGTGTTCTAGAAAGGTTTTAAGCTATTATCTTACTTTATGCATTATTGTATACTTTTGCCTTCACTAAGCTTTTACCAGGCCATAGTCTGCAGCTTCCAAACCCAAACTTGACTGTAGGTTAGCTCAGCTGAGTTTTTTAAGAGTGATACTTCCAATCACAGCCAGCAGGGAGATAATGCTGGTGCTGCCACAGGGACCCAGCATCATTCTGTCCTTGTTCTCCTTTCCTGAGGCATGTCCCCAGTGCTGGTGGCACAAAGGTGGCCCAGCTTGCCTGGGTTCCTTCATGCAAGCAGCTGTTAAAATTGTGCCAGGAGGCATTATAAAATAATAATGAATAATAATGATACCAGGAGCAGTATGTCCCTCCATAACCTCAGCTGGAGGGCAGGATAAATAGTAGTACATTCTAGTTGGGAGTTTAAAGTCAGTGGAGGATATGAGACAGCACCACTCCATGCAGGTGCTTCCCATGTGGATGCTTGCAAAGCTGTGGCTCTGCTGACTTGCCTGTTTAGAGGGGCCTTGCCTGCCAGGAGCACTCCCTGATAAGATGCATTTGTGCTCTGTAATCAGAGTGTGGGAAGAAAGCAAGCATATGTCTCTCTGATGCTAAATGGACTCCTCATGGAAAATCTCTTATTGGAAAGAAATTGGCAGAGTTGGAGAAGCTCTCATGGACACCTCTGAGGGCGATTATTGGCTGGACTTATCAATATCTAAGGATATCTGCAAGTGTAAAGAGCTGTTACCAATTATGTGTGGAGGCAGCAGCTTCACAGGAAATGAAAGTACTTGAGAATCAGGACGAAGCCATTCCCCCAAATCTCTGCCACCAAAACAGTCTGTTTTACTTCATGTCCCCTGATGGGACTGTAACATTCTCCTCTGTTCCTGAGTCTGTATAAGGTTGTTGTGAGGCCTTGCACTGTTTCTTGGATCAGACAAATGTCATTCATTTTTGTTCTATGCTATCAGTGTAGTGAGACAGTCATACCCCACCCATCTGTCAGCTCACTAAGAATTTTGTTTAGGTTTTGGCTGCTGGGATCGTGCATAGGACTCCCACTGACAACACAGCAGAGCTGCTTCCAAATTAAAAAGAGTTTCACATGTTCCTGAAGGGATTTCACATGTTCCTGTAGCACGAAGTAACATTTCTTATAATCCAATAAATGGCTCGTTCCCTACTGATACTCTTCATTTCTCATGTGGGAGAAATAGGAAAAGAGAACATTTTTCTTATTTTAAGAATTTGCCAATTATTGTGAAATCATAGGAAAGAGGCATGGAAGAGACTAGGGAAATCTAATGAAGAATGAAATGCATGACAGTGTCATGCATGAGGCCAATAAGGAGCCATACGATCACTTCAGCAAGCTGGTGCATGCTGGTGAAATGTAGTTATTGTTTTCTCTGTCATCTGTTTCACAGCTCTTCCTATCTCCTCACCTGTAATTATCATTCTGTCAGGGTTCTGCCTAAGAAAGCAGAGCCATCTGGGGAAATCAGCATTGCTTCACTCAGTCTCAGCTGGAATTAAAATGATCTGCTGTGAAGACGAGGAAGAAGGAAAAAGAAATCCAAAATATCTTGTCTAGGGAATTAACCAGAACCGTTGACCAGCTCTTACAGTTCAGTATAAGAAAGAAATTTTATTTAATTAGATACTAGAATGTACTCTAGCATTACAAAAAAAAAAAAGAGAGTTGAAAGTTTACTCCTGTTTTAAGTAGCAGACATGCTCTCACAAAATCGCAATGCATGTGTACATTAATGAAAGCTAATGAATCATTCCTACTTATAAAGATGACAGGATGAGACCAGCATCTGTTAAAATCAGCAATATATATTAATTCTCATTCCTAAATCATGACCTCATATTCCCAGGCCTGCAGAAATGGAGGACGTGCAGTAAATTAGTCCCACAGCCTTTTACCTCTGAGCCTGGACCCTGCTGAGGCCACCAGTTGAAATGAATCTGTCTTTCTATCTGAAGAAAGTCCTCTCATCTGAGAAAGTCCTCTCATCTGAGAGGAGATTTATTGCCATCACAAAAGTGCTTTGGCGATGGCACATTTTGACCTGATTAATTGTCACTGTTCTCAAGAAGAGCAGAGGAGAGCCAGAGCAGAGGGCTCTTGTGGTGTCTGGGAGTCCACACTGCTCAACTTGTATTGCTGCTGTCAGGTCTAGACTTGCAAAGCACAGAGGAAGTTAATTTTAACAAAAAAGTTCCTGTGGGTGGAGGAGAAGGATGAACAACAAATTGCAACCCTCAGTCCTTCTAAGCAACCATCTATCTAACATGGGTGTCTTAGGTGAGGCTTGCTCCTTATCATTTTAATTTTTCTTGTAAAATAATCAGTCCAAGAATACATTGGCTAAATTATTGAGTAAAGTGAGAATTAAAGTCACCTCGCAAAACCACGTAAAATGAATAATTCTCTGAGCACTGGAGCAAATGAGGCCTGATGTTTTATGAATTTATCTCCACTGCTTTGACAGGATACAATTTATTAAAATGGGAGTTTTTCCTGTTAGGATGTTTCTGTCCTTTCCTTGCTGTGCAGATCCTGTGATACTTGGTAATGACTTAGTTCATAGTGTCACCCTTGGTGAAAACTGTACAGTGTCTCCCTTCCAGCCAGGCTCAACCATGAAACATCTGGCAGTGCAATGCTGCCTGCACAGCTGGGGCAAATAGGAATCAGAGCCTTTTCTCAGTCCTGCTTTCTTTATTTTTAATTTTTTTAAATGATCTGCATTGCCCACATGATTGTTCTGGCTGCAGTGAGGCAGAAAAGTAAAGACCTGGGTGGGAGAAAACACCAAGATTTCCACCATAAAGGCAGTGCTGTGCAGCTTGAGGATCATTTAGGCACGAGAACTTGAGTACAGCCCCTCTGTTGAACTTAGATGAACATGCTCAAAAGATGGTAACTGATAGATTTTGTCACTTCCTAGTAAGATAAATAACTAATAAAAGCAGATCAGCCATTGTGCAGGAGCTGCAGGAAGGTCATATATGCCTGCTTTTACCCCTTTTAGTGAGCTGGGAAATAGCAAGCAAAATCTGCCTGTTTGTGGAAAACAAATACAAGACTCATTAAATCACTCTCATTAAATCTTACAATCATGGCTTCTGTGCAGTGCTAGCAAGGAAAGTGTTTTAACTGATAAAAACACCCAAAGGCAGTATCAGCAGTACCATAAGATATGACTTTTTTGTTTCTTTCTTGCCTGAGCTGGCATGCAGAGCTAGAATGAGACTGCAGTGTTTCACTGCACAAGAAGGTCAGAAGAAATGTCTGAAATTGTCAGGAAGTGTATGGATGTGGAAAGAGTGTTTTCACCCATCAGATTTTGTATCAGCTGAGCACAAGTCCTGAGAAAGGAGTAGCTTTCCTCTGCCAAAACCACTGGCTAGCTGGTTGCCCTCAGTAGGAGATCCTAGCAGATGAAAACAGCAAGAGGAAGAAAAATCCACTGAAATGATATTGCTAAAATTTAACAACAATACAAGAACATTCTGTCCAAATGCGTGCAGGCATTTTTCCTTTTCTACATTCTGACTGTTTTGATGTGGTTTGGTTTTAGTTTCAATGTTATTTTATATTTTATGGAAGTGCATTTACAAAAAGACATGTATTTTTTCACAATTAAATAGACATTTATTACATGCATTATCTGAAATGAGACAGCATATAGCAGTGAGTTCATTGAGCACAGGCACCCTGAGGACTTAGATGTTTAGGAAAGATGTTCCATTCCTTACACAACTCAAAATCTGTGGAAGTGCCCCTCATCAGATATAGCCTGGGCTGAGAGGAGGAAGGGCAGTGTATAGAAGCCAGAGGGGGGGTACAGTCATGGGTAAATGATGAAACATAAAGGTTTATGATTAAGAAGCTAATGAATCAATGAATGTTATTAGAGGTTGTGTTTGCAACTTTCCTGAGTTTGCTTTGCCAATCACTCAGGTATCTTCTTCCTGTTGTTGCCCAGAGAAGTCAGGGATGCCCCATCCCTGGAAGTGTTCAAGGCCCTGTTGCATGAGGCCTTGAGCAATCTGATTTAGCCAGAACTGATAGCTCTGGCTGGCCACGGAGGAAGAGGCTTTAAACTCTGCAACTCAATTCCTTGGGGGAAGTTTCTAGGAGGTCCCCAGGAGTCTAAGGCCAGCCAGAGCTGTCAGACCTGGCAGCTTTAGTCTGGGAGAAATCCTGCAACATTTGAAATTTTTGGAAGCAGGATCCCACCTAGGGCTATGTGTGCCTGATCAGCAATATCAGCTCTTTTCTGTAGGCAGGAAAAGCTGGAAACACTATTTCTTGGCAGCAGTTTGGAAGTGTCCCCTGGGAGTCTAAGGCCAGCTAGAGCCATCGATCCTGGCAGATTTGGTGTTGGAGTAATCCTCTGATGTTTGTGATTTTAGGAGGTGGAATCCCACTTCTGGCAATGTGCACCTGACTGCAAATATTGGCCCTCTTCCATAGCATGGAAAACCCAGCATCCCAATGTCTTGAGGGTGGTTAAGAGGCAGGCCCTGGGAATCCAAGGCAGGCCAAGGCCATGGGTCGTGGCAGCATTGGTCTGGGAGGAATCCTCCAACATTCAGAATTTCAGGAGATGAAATCCCACTTCTGGTCCTTGATTCCTGACTGAATATCAGCCTTTTTCCATAGGAAGAGGGTATGGGTTTAGGCCTCTCAGTGAATTTTTCCATAGGAAGGTGGTATGAGTTTAGGCTTCTCAGTGAATTTTATCACTGCTTAGATGCTGGGAGTGTGAGGTGCTGTCTCGTGTGGAGTTGTTTTTATTCCTGCTTGTTGGAGCAAGACTCCCAAAAATGGACAGCAAGGATTAAGCCACACTAAGGAGTGGGAAATAGCCTGAATTGCTGGTGCCTGCATGAGTTTGAAGAAGTGTCCAGAAAGGGGGAGAAGCCCTTTCTCCTGACCCACCCGGGGATGTTCCGAGCCGGCATCAGAGCGTGTCCTGCTGGCTGCGAGTGCCTCGCTGCCTCCTCTGACCCCCACAGCGTGCCAGGATCCCCTGCTGCCTGTGGCCACAGCTACACCGAGAGGGAAAAGCAGAGCCAGCCTGGCTGAAAGCTTCCAAAAATTTGCAGACTGTATTGTCTTTTTGTTCTTTTCTGTTGTATATATACATGTGTGTGTGTATGTATGTACGTGTGTGTGTGTGTGTCTAGGAGGTATATTTTTTTTCTAGTGAAGACATTTTTCAACGTTTTTGCCTGAAAGCCCCGTAATTTCGAAGTTAGTAAAAATCTGGAGGGAAGCGGTCTTCTTTCTATTCCAGCAAGGTTCCCACCTCCCTTGGCAGATTTGTCTTTTAAACCAAGGCAGAAGGAACACTCTGCAACCCAATGTCTTGAGGGCAGTTCATAGGCAGCATCCAGGAGTCCCAGGCCACTGGTGTTGGCAGCTTTGGTGTGGGAACAATCCTCTGATACTCCCAATTTTTGGAAGCAGAATCACACTTTCACTCCCAGGTGCTTGGCTTCTGTCACATCACAAAAGCCCTCGAGTAACAGCTTTCATATTTTGGAACCATGGTGAACCAGGTGAGTCAAAAATCGTCCATTAAAAACTGCATGTGTATGTAAAGCATCAAAATCTGTTCAGGCAATTAAATAGCTCGTGAGCCTTGCTGGATTTATTCTTTTTGTTTGGTTGGAGTTTGGTGAGATTTTGGATTTTTATAGTATAATGGTTTTGTATGGTTTGGGATTTTTTTCTTTTTTTATGCAACAGTTTGTCTCAAACAGTTATTCCCAAATCATCTGTGATTTGGCAACCGATAGGGTTGACAAAAGAATTTATTCTTTACTACTTTCACAAACAGAGTGTCCAATAACAACCCTCAAGTGTTTGTTTATTTGGTTGTTTCAAAGTGACACCATGATAGAAAGCAAAGTCCATATGCAACCATTTACCAATTCTACCATTGGATTTAATGAATGCTGTTTTAGCTTTTATTCCCTTGCTGCCGAAGTTTTGGGAATTGCCTACCACTGTGCAATTGGAAAATTCAAGAGAAGAAACTATGAAAGGGAATATTTAATTTCTTTACTCTAGCTGCTGTTTCATGGCCTCAATTAATCTACACTTGCAAGGCATTCAATTCATGGAAAATATTGGAGTGGCAATGTGGACTCTGCATAGCCAAAAGCTGTATTTTAATAAATGTAGGCTATTTAGTACATACACACAGGATGGCCTTTGAATTCCATCCAGGCTTGTCCCACCTGCTCTGAATAACTTTAAGAAATCAGTGCATAATTAATGAAAAATGCTATCAGATCTTTTTCCTGAGGGCTATCATGCTTATTTCCAGCAAATGTGATGTTGGTATGACAGCCTGTGTTCAAGTTTCTTCTCTTCCTTTAGACAGGCTCAGCTTGCACACTAGTGGGATTTATCTCTGCAAAATTGAAAAGAATAAAAGAAAAACAGATATTCAATAGCACATCTGAACTAAAAATACTATTATGTATATAATGTGTGTAATGGCAGGAAGTGTCAGGAAGGTATTTTGAACACCGTGCCTTGGCTCAGTTTCTGTTTTCTATTTGCTGAATCAAAACATCAGCTTGAAAAAAACCCCTATATTCATCCTGGGTATTGTCCTTGTGTACTTGTATATATAAAGAAACAGAACCCACTTCTCATAGTGAAGCAGAAAACTTTATTTACTGGCATTTATTTTAAAAAGGCAGCTATTTTAGCCACAATTCATGCTTAAAACCTCTGCCTGTGGAACAGCTTATACCAATGTCAGCAGGCAAACTCAACACCTGGAAATCTTTCACTTCCATATTTTTTTTTTTCCCCCACTGTTTTGATGTGCAGTTCTGGCTATTAGTCTTGCTGAGTCACTTCTCAGTTATCTAAAATAACGTATCTAATTGTGGAAAATCTGGAAGTGACACAAAGGGAACTCTGATGCTGGTACTGCCATTCTTGGTGCTGTGGAGAGCCTGGCTGGGTGTCGCCCCTTGCTGAGAGGTCTGGCACCCAGCTTGGCCCTGCCTGCACTTAATGTCCACATAATTATTGGAGAAAAGCTTTTCAGACTCAGTGGGAAGTGACTTTGTCAAGTAAAAGCACTCAGATATTTTTATCTTCTTAAACTCTTCTACCTCAGTGCTTACTCCCTGCTCAGCATCATTTTAACCCCTCTGTCCTGGTTTAGGGCAAGTTTGGGAGAAAACTCCTGAAGAGGGTCCCTCTGAGAAACAAACCCTAATGGTCCCTCCTCCAACTGGTCTGGGAAAGAATTTCCTTGGAGAAAAAGTGGAAGAAAGCTATTTATTTAACAAAGAAAGTGCCCACATGCATAAAATAATAATATGAAGCAATAAAACCTCTCGCTGCTCTGAAGAGAGATGGCAAAATTGCTGCAGGTGTAGCTCGGCTCGCTCAGTCTCCTATCAGTCCCAGCCCCCCGGCACTGGAAATGCTGCAGGGCTGCAGGTCCAAGCTCCTGGGGCTCCTCTTGGTTTTCAGTCCAGAGCAGGTTTAAACAGTCCCAAGAAAAAGATGATAAACCAGTCCAGGGAACTTCTTTGCCTCAGCTAGCTAAACTAACTAAAAGCACAGGAGATCTCTGTCCCACTGTCTGTCTGTGCTTCAGACAAACACAGTCCAGGAGCAGAATGTGTAGGAGGGAGTGCAGTTTCTAAAACAAACTCCGTGCTTCTTCTTTCCCCCTCTTTGCTCTCAGAGCCAGTCTTAAATATATAAAAATATGCAACACAGACAGAATAGACAATTGGGGATACAAGCATCATAAAGTCACCCTAGGACACCCTCACTTCTCCTGTTCTGGTCCCTGAGGACATCCATGGCTGAGGATATTTTCTAGATTCACAATACACAGCTGTTAGTGAGTGGTTTTATGAGCCCCTACTTGATGTTTTCTTCTGGTTTGATCTGTTTTGGTTTTTTTTTTCCCCAAAATGTCTATAAATGACAGAGGGAAAGGCAGAAACTGCTTCCAGATTAGCGATAATTTGAAGCAGAATCTGTCTTTTCCCCTGTGTGAAGTCATCTCCAGATGATTAAATCAGGAGTGACTCTCATGAAGCTGCTCTCCAAATTGTAAAGTTGCTTGTTTGCGGTTTGCCAGGTATCTGCAAACCCTCTATTTACCTTTAATAACCATATCTTGCAAGTGGGAAGGGAATTCTGTGCTGCTGGTCTTGACCAAGAACTGTGATTTAAATTAAATGAATTTGCTTTCCCTTCAGCCTCTCTCCCATGCTTTGTTCAGCCTGCATTGCCTTTCTTGCTAGTTATAAACACTGATCCATACTATGCTCAAAACCAACACTGGCAAAGAGTATCATGTCAGCTGCACCACTAAATAAAATAAACCTTTTTTTTTTTTTCCAGTTAAAATTTAGTGGTTGAAATGTCAGTCTTGTAGCTCATTAAATTCTTCAAGTCTTCAGAGTTTATAGGAAAAAGTTTATAACTTTCATCTTGATTAAAAATGAACTATTTTAGCCTTGGAAATGACTCTTTAATTAAAAAGTAAATCATATTATATGTTCACCATGATGAACTGATAATTGAAAATTATTATTTCATTCATATGAATATCAATAAAATGATGTAGTATTTGTGAGTAGGAAATAAAAAATAACCTTAAAATTCTTCTCAATGATAAACTTTGTTATACCTATAAACACAGGAATTACTTCTGTGTCTATTGTGGCTTAATGCTTTTATTATCTTGAATGTCATATAGAAATAAAAAATTATTTTCCATCACATTTAAATATTATTCTGCAATAAACCTTGGCTGTGCCATTAAATCTTCTGGAGCTAATAGCTGCTTGTACAGTACCAGAATTTACATTTGGCCACGCTGCAGCTGTTAGTTCAAGCCCAGGACCTTTGGGAGTTGGTCTGAGCTCCAGAATGGAACGGATTTGTCTCTTTCCTCAGGATTAGATATTGTCCAGCCTGCAAATGAGGCAATAGTGCTGAGCCATATCAGGGCAATGCACACAGTTGGGGTACAAGTGATAGAATTCCAGCAGTTAATAATTCCAAAGCAATTTAAAGAGCTATTCCAAAGAATTTAGCCTTGGGTGTCTGAGCTTGTGGCCATTTCTTTTTATACTCTTTGCTGGGAAGTTGTTGTGATCAAAATGATAAGAGGTTACAGGTGGTTTTGGGAGAAAGAGTAAAGTCCTACCCTGCATCCCAATTTCATTTTGGAGTAACGAACAAGTAAACCTCTGTCTACAAGAGACAAGTTGGTGTTTGTAAAACTTTCTGTAATTAACAGACACCAAAAAGATAAAGGGAATTGGACACAACAAATTTGGTGTTGTTTCAGCTTTCTCCTTATTCAAGCTTGCCCAGGTGGGTTACCCATTCTCTCAGTGTGAATTTTGCCATTACATTTCGACAGAACTAAGTAGAACATTTTAGTGTCTCTCAAGCCTAAACCAGCTTCTCACTCATGTGAATTTGGTCAAAATAATTTATTCCAGAAGCTCTTCTGGGCTCATGAAGGAAAAAAAAAATCCAAATCCTGATCTGCAAGTGAGGATGATGATGATGATGATTAATATTGTCATTTCACTGATGACAAGGCTGATGAAACATACTTGGAAGCCAAAAACTGAACTTGCAGACACTGGCCAATTGATAGTATTCCTTGACAAGTTTTGTGCATGTCCATTTTATTATTGCTTACAAATAAAGAAAATCCAGCATTGCTCCTCTCTGGCTATGAAATTTCACTCCCCAGCTACACTGATTTTATTACTAAATTAACTTAGTGCCAGTGTCCCTTTCAGTGATCACAAACCTGCAGCAGGGACACTTGGCATTTCTCTACTGGTTACTCAAGAATTTTGCTGCACAATTTTTGCGCTAGGTGCTATATTTTGTATGCTTCCTTGGTTTTATACCAAGACACTTTTCTCAAATTTGAGCACTCTTTGAGAAAGTGAATTAATGGATTTAGGTACTAACGATAAAGTAAGTGCTTTGATCTCATAATTTAAATATTCAGAGCCTTTTGCTTGGAGTTTTAATCACAGGTCAGCAGTGACATTGTTGTTGATGTATGATTAAGAATGCTGACAATTCTGAATTTAAACTAATTTATATATATAAACTTTTAAAATAATCCCCTTAAAACTACTGGATTTGCCATTGCAAAGACATGCAAGTGCTTTTAGGGTGATTTATGTGTGCACAATACTCTCCTCACAAAAACACTGTCCCCATAATAGAAGCAAATCTTAGGACACCTGTAGTCTTTAGGAGTGAAGACAGTTTCTTCCATAAAGCATAAATTTTAAAAGCTGAGTAGCTTTTTATGTGGTTTATTTGTGGAATTCTTTTACCAGCTAAAAATATAAGCTGCTGCATAAATATTTGTTCAGGATTAGTTGCAAAGAGACAGAGCAATGTTTTAGGTATGGTATTTTATTGATGGAACAATCTGATTGAAGCCTATAGGGAAACTCAGATGATGGGAAGAATTATTTGAATACTGGCATTATTTCCAAAGGGATTTCAAGCACTTCCAGCCATGGCTGTATAACATGGGATCTGCATAACAGTTAACTCTGGAGATCATTTCTCTTTCATTTTGGGTGTTCTCGGTGGTATTTCTGCCCTCTTGTGAGATATTCAGGAACATGTGAAATTTCCAGGTTCTCTCTCCAGTAAATCTGCAACTCTAGGAGTTCTATATGTGTTTCAGCTGTAAGGAGTAGGAGTTTAATCTCTGACATGAGCTTTCTGCTTTGTTTAACACTTTCACGTTTCATTCTCCCATTTACATAGTGGATCCGTGTCTGATATTTAAACCTAAAAATATCTCACTGGGAGAAATAAAAGGATCATGAATGTCTTATTATTGCTCTGTACAAACCACATCTGTGATGGCTCTGTTACTTTCTTCAGCTACTTCCCTAAAGACAGCTTTATAAACATAGGCCAAGGTTAATCTTTTCTAGTGTAAAGCTGAGGTAATAGGTGCCAGCATTTCAAGTGTGCTCTGCCTTGTTAAAAACAGTTATTTTGTAAAGCAGTAGGTTTATTATGTCTCAGTTTTCAGATTAACGTTGTAACACAGTTTTTTCTGTGCAAATAGTATGGAAACCCAAAGAAGAACCAACTGCATAGAATATGAAATAAAACATTCCAAACCCATAGTATTTCACTAGGTCAGTTATGCCAAGCTATCTGGTAGAGTAGTCTGGACTGTTAAAATGACAAATACAGCTCTACGTTAAGAGGTTCAGTGCTTTTTGGAATTATCCAATGATAAGTAACTGCGGGAAAAAAAATGAGTATGAAGGAATGGTAGTCCTGAAAAGTCTCTAGGCCACAAGCATGTCGAAGGATTCCTTGCACATATACTTCCTATTTAGGTTTCTCTCAGTTGTCTGAGAGGAGTTACATGCTTAAGTCTGAATTATTTTCTCTCATGCAAGTCAATTTTATGTTCAACTCTCCTATCTCAAAGTAGATGGCAAGATGTGAGAGGATGTAATACAAAGTCTTCTATCTGGGTCAATGGGTTCCTGATAATTGCATCTTTTGTGGGCTTGATATTACTACCACTGACAAGATAAACTAGTGCTGGAAAATCTTGCACCAATTATGAAAGCATTTTCTGACATCAGACATGTTTTTTGTTCTTCCCTACAGAAAAATGCACTCTCAACAGATGAGATTATTTGCAGAATCTGCAGCCCTACTTCTGGATGCTGCTCACCAAGTGAAAAGGTGGAGAAGCACCCACAAAGCAGCTGTGGAATAAAGAACCCACTTCATCCTTCAGAACTCTCCTGCTGTTTTAGTGGAAGGTCCAGTGGATGGATGGATAAAGCTTGCAGAAAGAAAAATCAGCTCTTGGCTAGGTGAGAAGGAGATTTTAACTACAGAGTCCTAGGAGAAATTTCTGAGTCAGCTTCTCTTGGCCTTGTAACAACAGCACGGAGGGTTGAACCTCTCATCCTGCAATTTTAACTCTGTGGCTTGGTTTAAGACAATT
>VXBR01008237.1:392504-442611 GCA_013400215.1 Cisticola juncidis
CCGCTTAGTTTCAAGCAATCTCTTTCCACCAATAAGGAGGAATGAAATATGAGTAGATAGGAGTGAAAAAATAACAGTTTGCTAAGAAGGGAAACAGCAACAGGCAAAAAAATTATCAATGAATAATCAGTAGATACAAAATTGCTAAATCTCATGGACAATTTGAGGTCTTCAGGGAAACATCAACCCTCTTAGCCTTTCTTCATGGGGCGAAACTGACTTTTGGCCTTGGAAATGCCTGGGGGTTCTGGACTTTGACTGTGGCAAAATCATGAAATAAAAGTTACCATTTGTTTGATAGACTGGTGTGTCAGTCCAGCCTTTCAATGATCAACTTAAAAAACCCCAGTCAAACCAGCTGGTCTGGAAAAGGAAAGTACTAAAAATCTGTAAGAAGAGACCTTTTACATAAACATATTTTTAAGAAAGTTTTATGACATAAAACTTGAAGATGATCTGAAATAGCTGGAAGCAAATGAAAGAGAAGGCTGCTGTAAGGTGAGAGAGAGTTTCTGAACCTGCCCAGTGTGAATTCCTTTCCTGTTGACTCATGTTTGATCTGTTCCTCTTTCCATCTTTTTCCTTTCCTTATTTTAGAATATACTGTTCCAAAAATGGTTAAATTTGCTCTTCTTTATTCCCAGTCAATGGGAGTTCATGATAACTTACAGAAGTATGTTAGTAGTCAGTGCTGAAGTTTGGTTTTCTTTTTCCCTTAATATTTGGAGTTAAATCTTTATGAAAACTGTGCTTAGACTGCAACTTTTCAGAAGTTTGTGGCTATACTGATTGATACTTCCTTGAAATATGTAACAGCAAAGCCAAATAATCACAACGAGCATGTGCTGGGTATTTCCACCCTGGGAATTTAACATTTTATGACTTCATTTATGATGCTGCAGTGTAACCACCTGGTGGAGTGAGTGATTGCAAGTACAGACAGTACAGACTTTTAGACTAGAATGTGTTACTTCTGTACTTTATATGCTGTTCTGTGGTAGAAGTACTTCACAGCTTTTGCCAGGTGTGTTTTTTGAAAAATCACAGCTTGCTAGAGCCTTGATTCTGCTTTTAGTGGAGGATGTCCCAGGTCTGTTTAGATGTGGCAGGTCCAATAAAAATATGTTTTCTCTAATGAGGGCTGAATATATCTGGACTCTTCTGTTTGTTAAAACCCTAGAAGCCAAGTAAATGTAGTACTTTTGTAGCAAAACATGAGTGAAATCACATGGTGGCTCTTTCATAGCTTGGCTTGGAAAAAATAACCCCTGTGAATGTAGATGTCAAAGCTCTCTTCCAAGGTTTGGGGGATTAAATGAGAGGTGAGGTGGGAATTGTCTTCATCTTCCCTTTCTTTCAAAACTAGATTTTTTAAATGTGGCAGATAAACTTCTTGTGCTAGTAAATCTGATGTGCTGGGCCTCAGAGAGAGGGATACTTTGTTTCAAGCAGTGTTTAATTTTTAAAAGATGTTAATTTCTTGTATACAGAAAAAGCTTTCTGAAAGAAATGTACTGTTGATCCAATTCTAGTACTTTCGAGTTTTTGATGCCTGCTGAAGTGTAGTAGTGCCTCAGAAGCAAAATAAGGGATCTTTTTTTTTCTGCAGATTTTAAAGAAGTTGTGATTTTTCTCAGTTTTACAAGAGCTTCTCAGGAGTCCCAGTATTAACTCTTTTATGTTATTGTGCATTCAAACTGAAAAACCCCTTTGTTCCTTATGCCAATTATCTTTTTAGGGTTGAAGAGTTGCTACAGTTCATGTACACCACAAGCTCTTGTTTCACGGGAATATTTTTAGCTTTGTTATGCTCAGTCTGTGCAAAAACTTCTGTTCAGTGTTTCTGAGTTTTAATTATTACCTTTGGATTGGATGACTGGATTTTGCGGTAGCATAGCTGACATTATTGCATTTAAAACATGTAAATCTGGAGGATATTATATTCCAGAAGATGTTTGAGTAAGCTGAGAAGTGAGGCTGATGTTATACTATTCTATTTTATTGCCAGTTCAGTAGTAATTATTTACACTGAGGAATGTAGAAATGGAGCACAAAGTTCTGCCCTGGGCTTTTGTTGTAAATTTGAGGCTGAGCAAAAGATCTACTGTTTCTTTTTCATGGAGAGCAATGCAGGAGATGTGACAAAATGTGCCTGAGGAATAGGTAGTGGCAAGATCCTACCTGTGAGGAAACCAGCAGGAATCAGGGTAGGATGTTCCCCAGGGGGCCAATCAGTGCAGCTCTGCTGACTCCCAAAAGCACAAGCCAGTTCAGGAAGCATTCTTGTATTGGACTGCCCTAAATAGCTACAATATCATCAAAAGAAGCAGAACCTACCAGAGCCAGGATCTGCAAATGTCACTGAGCAGCTGCTCTCTTCTCTCTTCTGTGAAGCACCTGGCAGTGCCCCTGGGATGCTTGTCTGGGTGTAACCCTGCTGACAGAATATGGCAGCTGCTAATATCCTCATTCTGTTGGCTTTGATCTGTCTTCAGAAAGTACAGCTTCTTCAAAACAGCTGAAGGAAGCAGAAGCCATCAGTTCTCTTGAAATTATTTTTGGGAAAATCTATACTATTGGATGTTGTTTGTGGAAATAAACCTAGTATTGCTTTAAAACTTGATACACCTTGAGAATGATTTTGAAACTTGATTCATTTCTAATTAAAGTGAAATGAGAAGCCATGTGAGGGTTTTGATAAGCTCAGCTTTTGTTGCAAGAGCAGTTCTACACAAGTTCTTTTCTCTCAGGGGCTGGCTGCTGTTGTACCAATTTACATTATAATTTCTGAATTCACCCCAAACAGTCTCATTGACTTCAGTGGGAATATTCCTAGAACAAGGAATTAAATAGTTTTCAGAATTAGTTCCCCCATGAATTCAGAATATTAGCTATCTGCTCAAGTTATTTTACTTGCTGTCAATTTTTCACCTGTTAAAATTCGTGGAGCAGAGGCAATAAAACTTCTCCAAGTTTTATAAGAAGAGTTACAGATAGTTTGAATTCTCTGCAGAAGTCTGGGAGTTTGGTTGGAGTTTGCAAAAGCTGCTCTGAGGTTCTCTTTCAGAAAGGAATTTTCTGTGCGAAGATCGATATTTCAGTGCTGTCAATTCTGCATGACTTTGGTGTTCTGCATTTAAATAAAGAGAAATAACACTTTTTTTTTGTGGTAAATTATGGGTAAATAATAAAGGCCAGAGAAAACAACAACAATAAAAGAAAGAAGGCCCACAATGATTTACTTATATTTGGTTTTGTGTATTTGATGAAAGAAAAAAATATAAGGAATATATAGGAAATTGAGGATGGGATTGTCATTAGTTGTACCAAATTGCAGGAATATATCTTATAATAATCACTTTCCTTCACATGGAAGCAAACTTTAGGCTTGAAACACTTTCAGTCTTTCTTGTCTTTTCTAGATGTGCTCATCTGTCATTGTAAGTTAAATCCTAAAGCCAGCAGGGCGGACATCATAACAGACTTGACATGTGCTCATTGGACCTTTTTCTTTCATTTTTCTAACTTACAGATAAACTGATTGATTGGAAATTATTGCCATTTGCATTGATCCTGCCTGTGAAGGCTGCTTTCAACTATTTTCTTTTCCAGGTTTTTTATCCTATGATTTTTTTTTGAAACGGCACCTTCTCTCTCTTGTCATAGCTTTGACAAGCTATGGATGATTTTGATATTGATTCACAGGTTTTATCTACAAACTATATTTAATAAATATTTATTTTTCAGGATGTATTAGCAAATAAGCTAGAGGTCTACATGTATCTGTATTAGATGCATAAACTTCCCATTTCCAATGATTAAGACAAGGAAAGAGGATTTTATTAGAATTTTCTGCACTGAAGTTAAGTTTAACATTTTGTAGCTGAGTGCCTTATATATAGCATATCCTTCTGAACTGGCATTATTTTTGCCAACTAGAAATGCACCTTTGGGTTATGGTTGGTTTCTAGAAAGCATAAATTCTATAGGTGTGTTTTGGTTTTCTGTTTCAAGCTGTGTAGTGCCAACACATGGCTGTTTTGTTCAAGAAATAAATCAGATACTTTGAAAGTATCCTAACCACATCACCCTTAAAATGCTTTAAATACTTTGTCTCAATGGATTGAATCTTGGCTTTCAGCACAGTAACAAACAGTTTTGTTTTGTTCTTGGTTTTGTTTTGTTCTCTTTTGTTCCCCCTACCCTTCCTGGGCAATATGGACATTTTTTCTTTCCCTAAACCCGTCAGACTGCACATCCTTGTTTTGTCTAGGGGAAGCCCAAGGTATTAACACAGCTTTGAGGCTGAAGTTCCACATGTCGGATTCCCTCAAAGAGCAGTGTGGCAGTGGAATTTTAGCTTGGAAATCCTCTAGAATATAATTTGGCAGTATACTACAGTAATTCCTAATTTTATTTTCTAACAAGCATTCCAGATTATGACTTTAGCTCTTCATTGGTGGAGCTGCTACAGATGACTTAGTTCAAATGATTCTGAATACAAATGTACAAACCTGGGTTTTGGCAGAATTTGTCTAATACTGTTGTGAGTGAAAATCCTTCCTTATTGTAATAGGCAGAACACTGAAGCTAAAGGAATTTTTGTGAAGCCCTGTTGTGACAGAGCCTGTGATGAACTGGGAGGTGTGTGGTGCAAACAAGTAGGGAAAGTGAAGTGCTACACTGATATTCAAAATATATTTTTAGTCCTATCTCCTCTTCCTCTGTAGGATGAAATGACATAATTTATCATTTCAAGCCCTCCTGTACAGACCTGGGGAATAGATAAAGCCCCCGTGGAAGCTAAGATAAAGCTGTGTGATCTCAGCAGCCAGCACATAATGAAAAATACTAAATATTGTGGAAGTTTTAAGCTGGCAATTCTCCAGGGCAACTCTTGGTCATTTGGGATGTTGCTTATCCGGGACCTTACTGTCCATAAATGGTGCTTCTCATGATGGAGAAAAGATTGGAGACAGACAAAATTTGTTATGTGTAATATCTAGCTTCCTATTTCCAGCATTTTTAAAATAAATATTGTTATTGTTTAAGGTCAATATAAATCCTCAAGGTACTTAATTGATTCTGGAGTGAAATACTAAATTCAGGATCCATGTGTGTATAGAAAAAATGGATTGCTGACATATATCAAGTGAGGTTGGGTTTTATCGTGCTCTGTTTTGACTATTGTTCTGTAAACCTACTTCAAGGAAGATGTTTCTGTGGCACATCCATGATGAGCAGGCCTCAGGTAGGTTGACTTACTGATTGAATGTGAAGTGGGAAAGGACTGTGACTTTGGTTACTTGATTGTGACAGAGAAAACAAGAGACACAGTTGCAGTCTTATAACACAGCAGAACTTTTTTGTAGTAAAATTACTCTGTGGAGAAGTTGGGGAATCATTGACCTAAGGAAGAATGAAGCAACCTTTTTCAGAAAATTTTTTGAGGCCTGGTAATTTGGAACTGTAGATTACAGCAGGCATCAATATTTGCATTGGAATCATCTTGGAGCATTGTGATGAAAGCATGGGATTGATCCATTACTATACTTCTGAATGAATGTTGGTGGATTTTTTTTAACAAATTAAGTAAAAAATGAGTTTATGTGGTTCTCAGATTTGGAAGCTGCTAGAAAGCATCAAAACCAAGTTGAAGTAGTAGCTCCTCCTGATGGTGTTCACTGAAACATGCTGCCTGTTGGAGGTATCAGAGTTCATCAGTTCACTTCTCACAGCTTTGTCAGGCTTTGATGGTGAGAACCAGTTCAGATATTCAAAGAGGGTCCTAAATATGGTTTAATAAGCACAAATATCTGTCATTTGGTGAAAAAAAGGCTCCTAATGCAACAGAAGAAAGCTTATATTTGATGTTATATGAAAATTTATCTCTTGTAATCTTATTTTTGACTGCTATTTCTTTTTCCTCAGTACAAGTGTAATGTATTCCAAGGAAAAGTGTCATCGAATGTCTTTCTGGCTATTGAATACTTCTAAATTGAGGCTGCACAGGTTGTTTGACTGCAGAGTAGTGCTTAAATTGTACAAATTATGGCATGGGTGGGGAGCTGGAGGCCTCATGGTGCCAGATGTTCAGGAGGCTTCTCATGTTTGTAAGAATTTGGTGAACTGTTAAAGAACAAGAGCGTAATGGACCATCTATTCTGATTTAATATGATTTTATTTCAAACAAGTGGCAACTGATCATCCTGGTCACTTCAGCTTTTTCATGGGAAGTGCTGGTTCTTGCAGTGTCATTGGCACCTTGGTGAGGATAGTTGAGAATTTCAACTTTTTACTTTTTGGGCTCCCTGGAGACAGTCTCTATTCACTGGGCTAGGGTAGAAGTTAAATGGTACCAATGGGAAAAAGAAAGAAAGAAAGAAAGAAAGAAAGAAAGAAAGAAAGAAAGAAAGAAAGAAAGAAAGAAAGAAAGAAAGAAAGAAAGAAAGAAAGAAAGAAAGAAAGAAAGAAAGAGAAAGAAAGAAAGAAAGAAAGAAAGAAAGAGAAAGAAAGAAAGAAAGAAAGAAAGAAAGAAAGTTTTGTTTGTTTGTTTGTTTTGTTTTGTTCCGCCCCCCCCCCAGTTTTTGACAATCTTGATACTTGATCTCATTTGTATTCAAAGAGTAACAGAGAACATGGATAACTTCTTTTTCAAAAGTCTTTTGGCTAAAAAGAGATTTTGAGTTACTGGTGAAGTGGATTTTGCCAAACAACAAAAGCCTGAACCAGACAAAACAAACTCCTGCATCCCAGTTGTACCCTGTGAGAGGATCACTTCAGCAAGGACTGTTTCATGTGGCTAAAAGCAGTGTCGCTTTGTCACAACTCATATTGGCATGGGGTTCCTGCACCTTAAAAGCCTTTGAAAGCACTAAGAAAATGGTGTTCAAAAAAGAAAGTGATGTTGGTGTTTTGGGCTGTGGAACTTTCTTTTTGCTAAGTTCTTTCCAGTGCTCCTGTAATTGGAGCAGGCAGGGAGTAGGTGTCTGTGATCTTTTTGCTGGTCAATACCACTAATGCTGACTACAAGGATGGTGAAACATTTAGTCTCTGCTCTGATTTCCCTTTTCTCTTTGTTCTCCTTTGTATGCCTGGGGACAAAACGCTAAACCTTCACCTGGTTTTCTAAAAGCATCTGATCATTTGTGCAGAACTGGTTACTATTAGAATCCAGCTTTTATTAGCTGAAAAACATGTTAAAACTTTTTAGTATGGGAAGCAAGTGACTTAATTGAGGGAGCTGGGTGTCTCCTAATGTGCCTTGGGTTTGTCTTTGAAAATACCCTTGAGGGATGAGAAAAAATATCCATTAAAAATAAGAAAAGAAGGAAAAAAATGTAAGATGAGTGAGTGTGTGGTGCTGGTGAGCACAACTGCTCTTTCTCCCTGTGTGTGTTCATAACTTGGGGTAGAAGGTGGCTCTGGACTGTGAGAAATTATGATTAAATGAAGTGCCCTTCTTATTATTTCCAATGCAAGAAGATTTCATTATTCTATTGATTTACAGTGATTAATGTTTTCTTTTTCTCTCTTTTTCCCCTCCTTTCTTATTTTTCTTTTAGGCTGTATTGTCAGAAAAGTGGCCTTATTGATTCTAACCTGGGCTGAGAGGTGATTGAGTGCTGTGACTTTTTGGGCCCCATTGTTCCTTCTTGTGCTCTGGTGGAAAAACTATTTAAAGTGTTCCCAACAACAACATCTCTGGATGTTCTTTTGGTCTCTGAATATATAGGGATGGAGATGGAAATGCCTATGACTGCCTGACAGCCAGCCTAAGATGAATGCTCATCATATAATGAGAAAAAAATCAGATATAAAAATGTAATCTCCTTATTTAGGACAAGACAGAAGTATTACTTTAATCTGTAAAACTGCAGATGTATACTAATAAAGAATTATTAACAAAGAAAAACATTAACAAGAAAATATTTAAGGATTTGGCCATATTGTAGTTTGTTTATGGTAACCAAAGTCCTAGAAACATGTTTGATTAGTTGATCAATGAGAAGTTGTTACTGGGTTTTATATTATCCTGTCACTGGGATGTACTTTCACTGGTCTGACATTCAGGATGTAATTGGCGTTTTAGTTTGCTTGGTACTATACATGTTTGAATCCATAAATAGGATTTAGCTTTGCTAAATATGGGTTGGGATTATGGAGCAGTGCTAAGTCTGTTTTAATGTTTCACTTCAGCGTTTTAGTGAATAAGAATGGTTTTGTTTCCCACAAGTATTTCTTCTCCCACTGAAAAATCTGGAAAAGTTAAAACATAACAGGCTGATGGAGGAACTAAAGAGGAATAAATTTTGGAATTTTAATCATTGTCAAAAATAGTCAATTTTATATCATTCTGAATTGCTGCTGTAATTCAGTTGTCCTGGCCTACATGGCTCCTGCTTACAGTTGACACAACTCTTGGGTCAGAGGCTTCTGATATTTATCTGCTTCCACCTCTGGCTCCAAAGCCTACTCCTCTCTCTTAAAGGATGTTTATGTCACTGGATACCTGTGGATTCGGGGGCATTAAGCACTACTTACACTGCTGAGATACACTGTTAAATGACAAGGGGAATTTCTCCTGGTTGGTGACCATGTTGTTGGGAGAGATTTAGGAGTGACAATCTGTGGCTGATCACAGGCATTGCTTTGGACTTGTCTCATGGGAACTGTGTAAACTTTCTGCAGGGAAGAAAAAAGAAAATAACCAGAAGAATAAGAAGGTTTCCCTCTCCTTTCTTCTAGCCCAAAAGTAAAAAGCAGCCAGAACTCAAGTAATGTGTTCACATGCTTCGTGCTACATCTTTATCATAACTGGAATGATCTTTCCTTGTAGGAGCCAGACAGTGGAGGCTGCTGCTTTTCCAGGGAAATCTAGAGTTCTGGAAAAACTCTTCAATTGCCCCGCACATGCTCAGAGAAAATGTTGGTCTTTTCCTTCTGCTGACAGTCTGTTAGATATTGGATGTTGATTTAAAAACCTCTGTGTGGTTACTGCTGTGTGAAGGGAGTGAGCAGAGCCTGTGTGGGTCTGTTCTTCCACAGGTTTCTCCATGCACAGGAAAACCTTCCTTAGGAATTTTCTTTGTAGCTGCAGTGGAAAGATCACGAGCAAGAGCTGCAAGGAGATGGCCATGCAGGGGTAGAGGTACGGGGGACCTATAAGTAGCCCAGTGGTGCAAGCCATGTGCCATTTAGAAAATCCTGGCATTTGGGCTTCTTTGTTTTACAGGAAGGAAAACCCTGTTGTTCTGGTTAGGTGAAGAAAAAATGAGTTGCTGTCTTGCTTCTCTGTGTTTTGTGTGCTTGTGGGTTTTTTTCTCCCCACCCCCAATTAGATTTGTTTGTTCTGTCACTGATACTTTTACTCTGGCAGAGAATATTTGGAGATCAGAGTTACCTGAGCTCAGATGCTGACATTTATGTTGCAATAAAACTCTGCTAGTGCCCTTGTCATAAATCACAGGCCCTAATTCGGAGACTTAAATTACAGCTATGTCTTCTGAATTACCCTCTGCAATTAAAGTGCAATAAAAATACCTGACACGGATTTTAGCAAGTAGCCTAGTCATAGTAATGCCAACTGTTTGCTGGCTGCTGTTGGGATGTTAAATTTTTTACAGCTATTGAGTATAGTAAGCAGCATGGCTGCTGCCAGTTGTTAGGAGAAACACCAGCGTTGCCACCAGCACAGCTGTTTAGCTGGAAGTGTATGTTGTCTCCCCTGAGGGAAGGAGGCATTTATGAGAAGGAAAGCTGTGCTGGAGATAGCAATAGCATTTGTCTGGCTCTCAGGGGCTGGCACATCCTAGAACAGGCACAACAGCACCAGAGCTCAGTGCTAAATAAAAATTCAGTAAACCAAAGAGAAGTTCTGCCTGGAAAATAGCCAGATCCATGAGGATCATGTCCTGCGGTTTACTCTAAGTCATGCTGCTGACAACCCCATGGGTGAGGGTCAAGGGGAAGATGTGGGTGAAGTAGGAAATAAAAGACTTCTGCATTTTATTAAAGGGAAAAAAATGCCAGGGTTTCCAGCCACAGAGCATGGAAGTTAAGAATCAAGAATGTATTTACCACTAGAAAGATTTGGCAAATCCAAAACCTAATACTAGTAGGAAGAGGGGCTGCTTGTGAAAATGTAAAGATGCCAGGTTTCAGTCCATCCCTTTAGGAGAGATATAACCAACTGGTTCTGAAGTTCACTGTTTTCTGTGGAATTACTGACTCCACCCAAGAGATATCTGTGTTTCATTGTCTAACTAGATGACCCAAATTAGTGGTTTTCTTCATAAAGGACTGTCTCCTCAAAAACCAGACAGCAACATCCCTGAAGTACAGAAAGCTGCACCATGTTTGTAATGTGTGCTTTTGATTCTTTTGAAATCTAATTCAGTCAAATTGTTGTTTCTCTCAGATTTATGTCTCGAGTAGAAGTAATGTGTTTGCTATTCAAATAAATCTTTCAAATTTCAGCATCGTGGGGAGGTCTTCACATTATATGACTCATGCATCTAAAAGAGATGCTCTGAATTGTCCCACTGACTTCTCACCATTGCTCACATAAAGAATTCAGTCTCCTAAATTGAAAGGAGGTGAACAAAGAGAGTCTAATGCTGGAGCTGGTGAAACTCCTATTCAGAATTTTCAATGGATGCAGCTGAGTATTCAGTGGGAAAATAGTCAGATTATTAAGGAAGCAAGCAAATATTTTTTTACCATTAGAAACTGTCAGTCTGAAAAATGAGTGGCATATTGTGGGAAAAACACCAAACTACTCTTGTCCATGTCTCATTTTTCCTTACAGTTCAGAAAAAAAATGTAGAAATAACAGTTGAGTCAATATGCTGCTGATATTTTTGCATGCTATGCCTCAGATGATATGTAATGTTTTCTCAAAAATTGTTTAGTTGTTTGTCTTGAGTGAGTTTTATATAAGATACAAATTGATAATGTGTCGTAATATTGAAATATTTTTGCTCTTTTGTTAAATCTATGCACCATAGTTCATGCTGCTGAGACATTAAGTTTCTATCTCATGGCTGATTTGATTTATTACTAACTTTTATCTGAAGGATATAAAGGAGGCTGGAATTGCATTAAGCCTTCATGTGAATTGCACCTTTATTTGATACAGGATAATGAAGAAACAAAGCATTTTCCCATGGCACTTCCTTACTTTTTCCAGTGGAGATGTATGATGATCTTTTGCTTTTGTACACACAAATGCTCCTGCTGTTCTACAAGATTGTGCAAAATATTTACAAGGGTCTTTTAAGTAAAATAAAAGGTTCTCAGGGCACAACATGTGCAAAGAATATTTGATTTTCTGCATGTGTTAGCTGTAGTACTCTGCTACTGCAAATATTTTATTGTAATCAATTTTAATGTAATAAATCTGGCTTAACCCTCCTCTCTCATGCCCTGGAATTTGTGACAGTTTTCTGCCATGATAAAGTGAAATTTTAATTACAAAGTACAAAACCAGAAGGAATTGGAGGTAACTGGTATATGGTCCAGTTTTCCAATGGAATAGCTTTCCCTGCAGATAGATTCAAGCGAGCATTTCAATGTTGTGCATAAGTCTGACGATCACTGTTTTCCTTTAGAGGATCAGATTGCTGGGATGTACCCTCAGGGATACTTTGTAGTCCATTGGCAATGCAAGATGGGCAGCAGAGATGCTTGGCTGGCCTGAAGGAGGCATAAGGCCAATTCCTTCTGGGTCTGATTGAAGAATGTTAAACTGTTGTTGGACAAAATCTTTACTGAAATGAATATTTTGATATTTTGGCTCATCAAGGAAGGATTTTTTTTCCCTCCAACATTACTTTGTCCCATTTCATATATTACATTTTTCCCAGGGTAGAGGGAAACAAGGGAAAGTTTTCTCAGTGAGCAGAATAATAATTTCCTACAGCTGCAGCAAAATCAAGAAAAGTGTGAAAACTTCATTGTGTAAACTTTAGGGAATAAATGATGTAGAGATAAGTTTGTTGAAAAAGTGTCAGCATTTGCTTCTCTCACATGATGCCAGAGCACTGCTACCTTTTAGATTGTAAAAAAAATGGTCCCTTCTCACAAGTAACAAGCAACAGAATGGGAAGAAATGGCCTCAAGTTGCACCTTGGGAAGGTTCAGATTGGATGTCAGAAAAGGCTTCTTCATGGGAAAGGCTGTCCAGAATTGGAACAGGCTGGCTGAGAAAGTAGTTTAGGTCATTATCTCTCAAGTTAGTTTGAAGGTGTGTAGTTGAGGCTATCAGGTTTAGTGGTGGACTTGGCAGTGAAGGGTTAATGGTTGGACTTGAATCTTAGGAGTCTTTTTCAACCTAAATGACTGTATACTCCTATGGCAAACAAAAGCAAAAGCAAAAACAAAAACAAAGACAAAAACAAAACCCCCCAAAACAACAACGAAAAAGACCAACCAAAAAAAAAAAAACAAAACCCAGAAAAAACACCAACCCAAGAAACCCCAAACCAAACAAACAAACCCAACCAAAAAAACCCTGCAAAGATAATTCTCATGCAATCCAGTTAGGAATTGCAGAAAGCTGCTGTGGCTNGGAAGGAAACAACTTTCAATTTCTGACTAGAAAATTCTGGTTTGCGATACAGTTGTGGAGGAGGGGGCACCTTGGTGTCTTGCCATTCATACCAGGCTTTTTGAAGCCCAGGCAGTGAGCCTGGGCTACAAAAAAATGTGAGAGAGAATTGCATAAGTGGTGTAACTTAAAATTTAAATCCAGCTTTTTAGCAAAGTGCTTAGGATGTAAATAATGAATGAACTTCAGATGCTGTGGTTTGACTACTGACAGGACAGTAGGACTGGAAGGAGGGGAACTAGCTTTTGAATTTGCAGGATTTGTAGCTCCCTGTGTGTATTTGTGTTGTATAGGCATGGTAGCTGCAAAATATGCCTTAAGTTATTTTTTATGCCCAACATATAGGATATGTTCACTTATAGTCCATTTGAAATTGGGTTTGAAATTGTGATAAATGTTGGAACTGGATTTGGATGCTGATTTCTTGTACTCAGCTGAGTCAGTCAGATAAATCTGTCTGGTGTCTGATCACCACATCACTGTGCTCCTCTCTGGTGGGCACAGCTGAAGCAACTACAAATTGGTTATTGTATTGTACAGTACAGCATAATACACAGAGCTCAGCTTGGAGTTGGGTGGGATGTCCCCATGGCACCGTGTGTGGGTCACCAGGAGCTATCCCAACCCCTCAAAGGTCATTTTTCCAGTTTGTCTTGTTGCTGAGTCCAGATCAGTCTGACTGCACCCACCTCCAGATGGTGGAGGTACCTTCCTCTAAGGAGTAGACATTCACTAAACCACATGCTCAGCAATTAATATTTTTTTGAGCAAACCCAGTTCATTGAAAAGGTCTTAAGCTTCTCAAGTGTCCTCAAGTCTAAGCTAGAGGTTGTTGGCTTCCCAACTTGATTTCCCAGTGGGTTTGTCCTCAAGGAAAGCTAATGCCAAACAGCAAAAGATTTTTGATTTGAAACTTTGTAGTTTGGAGGATGCTTTCACATCTGTTTATATATCAGCAAAAGGAGCTCATAATGTAAAAGACAAACTGCTTTTATACTTTGCCAGAAGTAGTCTTGGCATCTGAAACTGATGTGGCTGTAGACTTAGCTTGAATGGAATTAATTCCTGCTTCTGGTAAAAAAAGAAAAAAAGGATTTAATGAACATTTACACTGCAACAAAAAGATAAAATGCAAACATCGAGATCCATATCCTCCCTCTTTGCCAGTTGAAAGAGCTCTTTGTCTTCCTTTGCATAGAAAGCCATTCACCCTCTTCTTTCTTGTACAGTGTGGGTGTATATGCATATATAATTTAATAGTACTTGATTTTTTTTCCTCTTAATAAATTTGTTCTTTTTTTGTTCACTGCTAAGCAGACAGAGCTTGTTCATCTCACTACTAATGTGTTCCTCTCTTTTGTGTGTTCAGACTGGTTAACACAGGCAGGAAACACCATGTGAGTTCTGAAATGTTTACAGAGAAGGAGGAAAAACCACATTGGTGAGCGAAGGGTTGGTATCAATCCAACCTACTGACCTGGGGTTTATTTTGCCTTTTTTATTGGTCACAGTGATATTTTGTCACTGCTTCAATGGGATTCTGTTTGCAATATGTAAAACATATCTTTCACAGCATCCCTCAAGCTCCCCTAAACTGTGGCTAAAGAAGAAGTAGTTCTTCCTGGCTGGCAACTGTGGCTCCTCTGCCTTCTGTGTTTCTGTCAGGCTGCTTTGCAGTTATTTTACTTCAGGGACACTAAAGCACCTCCAGTTCTCACATGTATTTGTATTGCAATTTTGTGTCAATGATGCTCTGTGCTTGACCGTAGGGACAAAGCTGTAAAATCTGTCTTTGTGTTGGGCGCTGGAAGAGGTACATCTTGTACCTCCTTCTGCAGGAAGAGGTACATCTGGGAATCACAGCAGCAAATCATACTGAATTCTAACATCTGATCTCTAGCACCAGTCTGGGGCTGTGTTTTGGGGAAAGGATTTGGTTTGAGTTGGGTCAGTTTTCTTTTTGAAGGCTGGTGTTGATATTTTGAAGTGCTTCTTTTTAAGAAGGTTAAAAGGGGTTCCTGAGTTTGCCAAAGCAAAAAGAAGAATCAAATGTATAGTTGGTGAGACTTTCATGAGAGTTTCATACCTGGTGCCTGTCCTTGTAACTTTCTGTCCATCATTTAAAAGCAACTTTTGCTGTAGTTGCTTCTGTCTTCAATTACGTTTTTGCTTTTCCGCAATACAATTAAGGTGGCTGATGTGCAACTCCCATTTCTCCTCATCTCTGCTTTTGTAAAATAGAAGTTGATTTTCATATACCAGTAGCTTATGTCTCTTTGTACTGAACTTTTTAACAATTCTGAGATTTATGCTAGGGGTTTTTTTTGGGTTTTTTTTTTTTTTTTTAAGGGGTTAGATGAAGTTTCTGAAGTCTGGCTGGTACAAAGAAATGTCACTTAATAATTTCTAGTAAATTTCTCTGACTGCCTTCTATTAGGGTATTTTATGCTTTTCCTGGTGGTAATAATTCCACCAGCAGCTCAGAGTCATGTCAATGGCAACTGACATAGTTGGCATTTTACATTCTGTGGGCTTCCAAATGTAATTTGCTGAAGACTTTGCTCTCTGTGCAGCAGGTTTACTTTATCCTGCACTTGATTTGCTCTTCTTCCTCTAACTCACCTGCTTGCAGGAGAGACGTGTTTGTTGGGAGCTGCATCTCGTTTCCCAGAGCAGCTTTTCTCACTAACCAGCATTGTTTCTGTTCTCCCTGTGTATTTTCTTCCCAGGAAGGTTTGAGAGAGAAGGTCTGATTGGGGTGACAAAACAGGCTGTGTGGGACTCAGCTACCAGAACGCCTGTGGGTGCAGCGTTTGATGTCTGAGGCTGTATTTTTGCATTGTGTCTGTGTGGGTTGGGAACTTTTAAGAGCAGCCTCTAGCAGAAAAAAGGTGGTTTCAAAGCTGTTGGATAATTAGGCTGGCAATTCTGGATTATATTCTAGTGGCAGTGGATATTTCATATGCTGGACATATTGATTACACCTTGGAAAATATGATTTAATCCTGAATAGATTCTAAAAATTCAAATCCATGAATTCTTACTCTCCTTTGCCATTCATTTTCTCTATTGTTAAATGGTTTAAGCAACTATTATCTGTTCTTTGATTTCAAGGCAAAGTAAATCTTTATTTTGGATTAAAAATGCATTGAAATGAGGATTTCTTACATCTGAACTTTTTTTGTTCACAACCATGGTAATTTTCTAAACAATAGCGCAGTAACTAGGTTTACAATATGCCTTGGTGTAGACTTATTTAAGTTCCAAACATAGGGATCTAATTTTGTATCTGATGGCAGAGAGAGAGGATATATAAAATGGTGTTACACTTTTTCATGGCTCTGTTATTGGAAGATGGTGAAGTAAAAATCAAACTACCCTGAGTGCAAGGATGATGTGCAATGGATAATATTCCCTTTGGCCTCAAGTATTTCGTACAGGGATTTTTTGGATGTTATTGAAAATGGTGCATAGTAATTAAAATGTAATGATTTCTCCTTTCCAAATGAGCATATACATCCTATCAAAAGGCAACTGGATGATCATAGGTAAGTTAATTTTCTGCATTCAGATGTGTTATCTTCTCCCTGATTCATACGTTGCTATAGCAACAATTGACTGCACAAGGTCTGACTTAACTCCCAGAGAAATATGAAACACTCTGGTTTATATTTTTCTGCTCTAAGTCATGGAGATGACTCCAGTAGCAACAGCTGATCTTTATGCTATGATTTTTCATTTTTAACTTGAAGATAAACAGTTTTTTTCCAAAGCTGAATATATGCCCTTTCTTCTGTGTTTATGATTTTACAGTATTTTTATCAGTGTGATCAAATGAGATTGTTACAGAACGTAAAGTACAAATGTGATTTCTACAAAGGGAAATAATTAGTTTTATACAATTTTTTTTGTAATTTTAAGATATGTATTCACTTTGTCAGTCTCAAAACAAGGTATTGAATGGCAAAAAATACCATGAAAATTATTAGCAAAAATAGTTTTAATATGAGCTTATAAAAGTGTCAGTTAACAAAGTTTGATGGCAAGGTTAATTGTATTGCTTAGTAGTGAGATGAAACACAAACAAAAATTGAGTTAGAATAGATTTTAAGTGATTTATGCAGAATCCAAATATGTAAAAAGATAAAGGAGTCGTGAGGTTGAGTAGGTGCCCTTGCTTTCTAAATTTCTGATGGAGCTTAACAGCTAGGTCCAATCTTGGTCTCAGATTTGGACAACAGTTTATATCTAGAGGAATTAACTATCTGGATTTATTTAGTATTAATTTAGCTTACAACTAATCAGCAGCTTAGGGAGGATCTGTTGGGAATAGAGGACTCATCTGCCTTGGGTAAGGAAGGATCTCAGTTTCAGGTGAGGAGTCTCAAACCCCCAGAGGTGCCCCAGCTCAAGGGGGTGTGCATTCATGTTGCAATTTAGAGAGAACTCAATTTGGACTGATCCATGTGATTCACAGAGAGGTCTCTGTGCTTCACAGAGCACCTTGAGAGATGTCCCAGCTGGAGGGGATGGCAGCAGGGACAGCTCAGAGGACACTCACTCAGGCTGCCCTATCTGTGCAATAGAGTGGTTGCCTCGGGGCAAACTGCATCCAGTGGGACAGGTTTGCATGAGACTTTTTACACCCACAGCTTCCTTTGCTCCTTGATAAGTGAGTCTTGGAAAAGCCACCTGCTATCCATGAGTTAATTGCATGGTCAGTGTTCCATCAATACAGAATCATAGAATGGTTTGGGTTGGAAGATCTTGAAGATCATCTCATTCCAGCCATGGGCAAAGACACCTTCCACTAGACCAGGCTGCTCAAAACCCCATCCAGGCTGGTGTTACCTGCTCCCAGGGATGGGACATCCACAACTCTGGAACACCTGCTTCACTGCCTCACTGCTCTCACATTAAAGACTTTTCCTAATATCCAATCGAAACCTGCCCTCTTTCAGTTTAAAGTAATTCCCCCTTGTCCTATTGCTACATGTTCTTGTAAAAAGTCCCTCTACCCCCAAAAAGCAAGTAGGTTACAGTCCTGGGGCAAAGAACACAGAAATGAAAATAATATAAATACTCTTGATTGAGGTGGTTAAGACTTACTCTAGTGCATTCTTGGATTAAAACACATATTAAAGGTCATCTAAAGTTGTACTGAAAGCATAAATCAAATTTCATATGTGTATATACATGTTCTTTCAATAATTTAAATATGTAGTGAATTTACAAAACAAGGATTGGACTCTCACTATTGTCTGAAGAAGGCATCCAATAGAAGTCCCGACCTTTAAATGTGAACAAACGGGGCCTTGAGGAAAGACCTTTGAAAGTCAAGAGTAAAATCCTTATCCCACTAAATTACAATATTTTCATCTGGAATGCATGAAATGAAGTGCTTATTTTTGCTCTTATTAGGTCTACAGCAAGCCCTCACTGAACTGTGTAAATAAGATAACCTAAGGTATGACATACTCTGAAAAACCACAAGATAATACATATTTTCAGAGTTTGATATTTTGTGTTCTTTATGTATGCATTAAATTTACCAGTTTTACAGAATTATTTTTCCAGTCCCTCTCCAGTAGGTGAACAGTGAATCACATGATTGTGTTTGATTTTTCCTGGACTGTACTACAGCAATAGGATTTTCTTGTTAAAACATTTTTAAGCATCGAGTGATACAGGAGCCAAGTGGAAATATACCTTACACTACTTAGTTGATGTTTACATGTCCAAGTTCACAGAAAATTGCATGATCTAGGAGGTATTTCATGATCCTTTACATCCCTTATAGGAATAGGCTGAACCTGATGTATTTTATGAAGCAATGACCTTGTATGTAGTTTTGAGTATGCACTTAGTTTTTTTTTTTCCACAGCTTTTCACCAGTTATTAACAGGAATAATTTAATTGAGTTCTAGAGGAGATTTTTTCCATTAACTTGTCATTATGGAATTATAATGGATACTTTAATTAGGCAGTGTTTTGAATGGGAATATTTAACTAAATGAAAATTGGGACAAATACGTTTGTCATGCTAAGTGGCACTTACTAGAGGCTTATTGTGCATTCCCAAACTGCTCAGGAAACAAAAGTAAGTGAGGAAATTTGGATGAAATATTCGATATGTCTTTCCTGGGTTTTCCCTGAGATAAGACATTGAGATAATATGCTGACTTTTGAATTTTGAAACCCCTCTGATCTGCTCAAACGCACCCCCCTCCCTGTCCCCAGCTGGAAGAAAATGGTTCACTCCTTTCCTGTTGAAATTTTCAGTTGTTTTTTGACTGTGAAAAGCTCTCTGGCTGATGTTTACTTCCAACTTGCAAAGAAAACGAGTACGTGAGTACTGGAATTCCAGTGAAATTAAAACTTTGAGTTTGGGTCAGGGGTCATTTTGCTTGACATTACAGCTTTCCAATAAAGCAGGTGAAAAAGCTTATTGTTTTAATTTTTCATTTTATCTGTGCCAAGAATAATTTTGAAGTATCTGTTAAAATTCCTGATTGGCTTTTTCTTTTTCACTTAATGTACTTTGGAACCTTGAGCAGTAAATTTATAGCTGGACTAAAGTAAATTTTTTTCAGAAGTTTTTTTTATTTGTCAGTATCTTGTAATATTCTTAGTATCCTATGCCTCTCTCTGAGGTTGTGAATGATAAAATGCTTTCTTCACCGATTCTAGGAGGTTCTGCCTCTGGATGCCTTTTACTTTTTCCATTTACTCTGTCATCCACTACAAACAAAATAGGATGGGACACATATGTGCAAAGGCTTATTATACCTGCAGGAGGCCAAAATAAACAATTAAGAAGGTGGTATCAGATTGCAGAGGTGTCCAGCTCTGGCACAGAGGTGACCTCTGGGATGAATCTGCTGGTCTGTACAGCAGCTTTTCTCCTCCAGTGGCTTTTCAGCTAATGGTAGAGAGTGAGTTTTGGAAGTAGGAAGGTTTTTCTGGACTCAAACTTTTCTCCCTGTTACTTTCTTTCCTGTGGGCATGGGGCATGTTGTCCTGCTTTGGTGGAGGGATTATCCATGATGCAGATGCATAAGGATGATAAATGAAAATCACATTGGTAATTCTAATTCTGGAATTGCATATTTTTTCAGAGCCCAAATATGCCATGACTGTATTCTGCTGAAGTAACATTTTGGTGTTTTATATACAAACTCATACATATACATCTATAAGTATTTGTATTTGATACAAGATTTAAGGTGTTATCACTGCACTGATGATTTTTTTTTTCAGATGGTGATTCCCAAAGGGTCATTTGCCGTGCAATAAGGGGAGAAAGGGCAGGCAGCAGAACTGGGAGAGACCAACCCTTCCAGGATGTTATAACAGTCCCATTTGCTTAGCAGTTATGTGTCTAGTAGTGGTTCATTAATTCTGATGGTACCTGGCCTGCTTCTTTCTCCTGTCAGCTTCCCAAGAAAAGAAATTGATTCATTCAGAGTATTGGACTATGAGTTGTGTGTTGAAAGTTTATTGAAACTATTCTGTGTCACCTTCCACCTTCCCTCTTGAACAGCCTTATTCACCCTCTTGAATACCCTATTTTTAGGGTATCTGTAAAGTATAAATTTTCCATCACAATTTTGTTTGTCCAAAGTGATTTTGTGGTAACAGATTATAACACAGTTTTGTGTTTGTTTTTTTTTCCTTCTGGTATATTTGCCCACAAAAAAGATAAAGTTTGCATGCTGTTCTCAGCAGGATTTGTGAACAGGAATCATTAAAAAAGAAACTGAACTAGTGTTCAATTTCAGTTTAATTACCAGCCATAGGCTTTAGACAGAAAAAAGGACTGTTCAAGTCTTCTTTGCTTCTGGCAGTGGCAGCATTTCTGCTTATTTTGTTTTCAATGGCTTTGTCCAGTTTAATTGTAAACCTCTTATTAGAAGTACAAGGTAAGTACGTTTTCCCAACAATATATGTAGGATCTTAAAGACATTTTGGAAAGTCAGTCTGCATAGGAAAACATTCTCTCTCCAGCAGTTATTCTTTTCCATGCATCATAAATAACAGTCATATACAGACCTGGACTCAGGAGATGAATATTTATTATGTTCTAGGCTTGAAACATCACCTGTGAGAGAGAATGCCTGGATTCTGAGTGCCAGGAATTCTATCTGAAGGGGGCCTGCCTAAGATAGTTTTTGTCTCCCTCCCAGGATCCAGGCTGTGCCCAGAGTTTCTGGTCTGAGACCCTCAATTCCAGCACTCCAGTTTGGACTGTGGCAGCCAGCACAGCCAAGGTGACAGACACACTGTGGTAGTTTATTTCTGGAGTGTCTTTGACACCAGAAATGGCACAACTGGGGAATAAAGAAAGGTCAGCGGCCAAACTGTGATATTAGGATGCATGACAACAGGTTCTTTGCTCTCTCTTTCAAATGTAAAATACACATGAAATTAAGTCTTGGGCTCTTTTGGAGAATGACTGTTTGATTTCATTCAGCTGGGACTCATCTGTCATAAACCATGAAAATACATTATCCATGCTTCCATTTTAAGTATGTCATAGTTCAGTGCTGCTAAAAAAGCAGGGTTTTTTTTTTTTCTTTTTTCCCATTTGCTTTACTGACATTTTTTCTCCCTTCTTTTCTTCTCTATCTGCTGTGTGTCCTGTCATCACATTCCCCATTCCCCCTCCCATTACCTATCTTATAAAGTTTTCCAAACTGGATGATGAAGGTGGATTGAGGATTTTTCCAGATTCTGGTAATAATCAAAGTGGTACTGACCATGACTCAGGGGACTGTGTTGCCATCAGCTAAGAGGAAACAAAGATGCCTAAGGATAGGCTTAATCTTGGCAATAATTATGCAGCCTTATAATATGTGCATCAGTTTTACAGTTTTGAGTTTCTTTAACATAAAAGGATTGTTAGGGGAAAACTTCTGCATCCCTTGTATTTTTTTTGCAATGCCATCATAATTGATGTAAATATAAGGGGAGAATCTCTTACTTGGAGAGGTTCTATGTTTTGTAGTTGTAAAGGAATAAGCATTCCAGGACATCAGTGCTGCCCTGAATAAACCTATATATTTGCTTGTGAGGATAATTTTAGTGATTAAAATGTAATTAGTAACTAAATAGGTGAGAGAAAAACAGAAATCTCCATGGTATGAGAGGTTTCTGACTCCTGGAAGGGTGTTAATCCCATTGGGGTTTTTGGAGGAAAAAAAACCCCAGCAATAGTAATTATCTAATTAATAGGCATCAGGGTCTGCTTTCTGTAAGTGCATTTCACCAGACATGTTGCAGTTATTGGAGGCAGAAACATAAGGGTAAACTTGCAAGTAGAGCAAGGCACAATTAAAACTGAAAATTGAGACTTGCAACATTAATTAGAAGATCATTAACTACCACTCACAGTAATGTGCCTTCGTGTCTTTCCTTCCTCCTGTCCTTCCCCCTCTTAATAAAAGTATGAATTCCAATTTATCACCACTTCATGAAGGAAAGTGCAATTATGTTTTGCTTCCATATGATCTCATCATGATCTGGGGATTGATGATCCTGTTTCACTTCATTCGTCAGAAGTCCAATGTGTCTTTGTGGCTAAAGGAGGATGAGAAATCAAGAAAATGGGGACTGCTTAAAGGAAATGTTTGAGGAGAGGTTTTGGATAAGGAAGAAAATACTGAGTCTGTGTCAATATAAAGTTTAGACTGGGGCTGTTTTCTCAGTAAGCATGATTTAAACATGGTTAATTTAATTTGAAAAAGGCTGAAAGAGACAGGCAAGTATGGCCTTAGAATATACAACCAGCTGTCTTGAATTCAGTGAAAATGCATTCTACAAGATGAGATGTGAAAATTGAGGCATTTTCAAGACTTGGGAAATATAAGAGGGGAGATTTATTACCAGGAACTACAAATCAAAGTAATTTCTGATTCATCCACAGCTGGCAAGCACAGCACCTATTATTTCTGACAATACACACTTTCATTTCAGGGACAATGTGAGTATTTAGCTTTCAGGTTTTCAAGACACTTCATTAACAGTAAAGAAAGTAAAATTGAGTAAAAAAAATCACCTAATTTGTTGTTTTTCATTTGGCTAACAAAAAGACAAACAAAGCACTACTCCTGCTTAGAATGACAACAGGCTTTCTTTATTCTCTGAATTGCTGATAATTAAGAGAATAAATGTTCTGACGGTAATTGTGATTCTGGGTGTGTTACTGTGATTGGGGTTTGAAAATATTTTGACTTCTAAAGAAGTTTTCAAGTTTTTTTGGTTTTGTGTGTTTGTTTTTTTCCTTAAGATAGGAAGAAGTTGCATATCTTATTTTGTGTTGGAGCTACTGGGTTTTTTATGTTTTGGGGTTTTAATTTGTTTGTTTGTTTGGATTTTTTATGTTAGCCTGGTGAAACTGAAAACATTCCCCATCTACTGGTGAATCATTATCAGACAGAGAATATTCTTCCTCTCACATGACCAGTTGCCATCACCAAATATAGATTTAGGGGCTATATGGCTTCTGCTTGGATGGCACTTTGTCATTCCAAAAAGGATTTTCATCACCTTCATGAGGGGATCTTTGTTTCGGGTGCATCTAAATTGTTGCTTAGATAGCAAAATGTTTGGCTATGTGGTGAGACCTTGATTGCTGCTGAAAATCCAAGTGATTTTTGTGTTTCAGGAGGATCAGAGTTTGGCAATGCCTCTTCACATCTTTGAGGATTAGAGACATCAGATACATAAGTGGATTAGGAAATTCCACCTTTGACACAGAGGAATCTCATTGTTGGACCTTATAACTGTTGTTTTTGCCATCTACATGAAAGCTACTTACACACTGCAAGCTACCAAAAGATGGCTGTCAATTGTCATTTCTGTTTATATGTGATTTGTGCAGACAGAAGTCATATAATGATTCAAAGCTCTAATCAGCATGATAATGGATCCTAATTACTAGGCTCCTTAAAAACTTTAAGACAAAAATCTATGCTAATACCATCTGAAAGCTGACAGCAATTTCTTATTTCTCTTTTGATCAAACTTGTTTTTGCAGGAGGTAGAAAATGTGTTTTATTTAGGTACTTGAAAAATAGTCCTGGTATTACAGATTCAGGTAGACAAGAGGGACAGTAACTTTATTACTTTTCCCCTTTAGTAAATAAAGAACACATACAATCTAATAAGTGAACGTGGTTTTATTAAAAATAGGTAATCAAGCTCTTGGAAGAATTTAATTAAATTCTTTTTGTCTTTTTCATTTTTTCCCTTAAGGCTACTAAAATATAAAGTGGAAAAAAAATGCAAATATTCTAAATTTTAATGATCTGCTTTCAGTGTTGATCTCAGTCCTTGAAGTGCTCTGAAGATGAGTTCCTTCACATTTTTTTCTGCACAAGAAATATGTCCAATGGAGCAGTAGTCAACAGTTACATTTCCTCTCTGGTCAAAAGCTCCAATGTAAGGGTGACATGTCACATTAGCCCATCTCTGTCCCTACAAGTATTCATCTAGATAACTGGAACACTGCCACGTCAAGGCCCTTTCTTAGCACACTTTCATTTTTATTGTTTGCTTTCTATGCATGCATTAGAACAGAAAAACTGCCCAGCAATGCCTTGTTCAGCCCATGAATACAATCTTTTTCATCATGGGACAGTAAGTCTGTTTGAGCTGAAGAACCACTGCTTTTAGCATGTCTTTGGTGTTAGCTAGACAGCACTCTGAAATTGCTTCTGGTTTCCTTGCAAATATCACTTAACACTTTTCCTGAATAGCGCCAGAATCTTGGCTCTGCTTGCTATGTACTATGCCTTGAGCTGCTGGCTGCCATTTAGTAAAGCCCTTATGCCTTGACTAGCATATGAATTTCAAGGTAATTCACACCCCAAGACAAAAAAAATTCTTTCTTTCTCTTCCTCCCCTGCTCTTTTTTTTTCTTTTTCCTCCTTTTTTTAAAAATTGGTATTGCTACCATGGGCCTTCTCTGAGGGTATGTGCAACCTTTGGAAAAAGAGATCCTTTCCCACATTTGTCAACCATGGTTTAGGCTTTGATCTGTACCATTTGTCCTCTTTCATGCAGCTTTTTGAAGTGTGCTCAGATCTCCCTCAGTTTTATTTTAAGCTCCCTGCTCACTGCAGCCCAAAGAGTGTAAGCAAGTAAATACTTCTCTACCTCATAAAAATGATTTCTTGATCATTATCTGCATTTCTAGTAAGCAGCTGACTTCAACTCTGCCAGGTAAGCTGATACACACAGTTCCTTGGTTTCTGCAAGGTTTCATAAACACTATCAAGGATTTCTCAAATTTTTTACAGGTATTGCCAGTAACACTGACCCAAATTACTTTGCTGTGTGCTTGATCTAAATGCTTGAATAGCATTTTAGAAAACAGAGACAATTGTCTGCAGCAGGCTGTAGCCTCTTTGCTGGGCTTAATAAGTAAAGTTATGTTTGTCTGGGGGACTTTTTCAGAAAACATAATAGATCAAGACAGCTTGGTTATGAGAAGCTTGGTGTATACATCAGTTTAAAAGCTTGTCACCTACTTGATGCATTAATTCAAGTCCTCTGTGCAAGCCAAAGTTCCTGTTTCAGGCAGAGCATATGGTCTGTCACTTAGCACATGACACGTTTTTAGATCACTGTGAGTGCGAGGGTGCTGGCCCTGAATGCAAATGCACAGGTTTGCCCTGCAAAAGCTGGCATTAATTTATTGCCCATTCAAATAGTTCTACTGTATTGTTGGGCCCCTTTATGGCTTAAATATGAAGAAAGATGTTCAGGGTTTATTCCACAGTTCTCCTTTACTATCCTTTAAATGTTCCCTGTGAGAAATGACTTCCATTCATCCACCAGCTAAAATAATATTCATAGGAGCATAAATGTATACAGTTGTATTTCTTTGTAATACTCATGTTGACAACTCTCATAACTTCATAGAAAATTCACTTGCCTTACTGGTGCTGAACTTGATCTTCTAAAGATTAATTCATCATGGTTAACTAGACCTTAGACAGATAAACTGAAATAAAAACCTAAACCAATCAAGCTCTAAGAAAAGAGCTGTTAATCTAAACTTTTGATCAGCAGCTGTGAGTAACAGCAAAGAAGAAGAATTTGGGATCAAGGCCATACATGTAAGAATGATTTACTCTTCAGTACGCCAGAATAAGGTCCAAAGTCATAAGCTGTGGAAAAAAATCCAAAAAACCAAACCAAACCGAACCAAAAAAACCCCCCCAAACCAAGCCAAAAAAACCCAAAAAACAACCAATCAAAAAACCCCAAAAGGTGAATACTTGTACTCTGAAATTTGATGCAGTTGCCAAAGTAGAGGCACATTAGATTAAATGCCTCATATAAAATTAGGTAGGCTGCAGACCTAATGGGAAAAACTGAAATCGCTGAATATCTGTAGTCATACACATCCTGGAGCAATTGCTATGCATGTTTTACTATTACCTATTCACTTTTTTTTTTTTCCCCCAATGCTTGTCACCATTCACTTGGGAAGCAGAAAAGGTACTTTATGACTTGAGTGAAAAATTGCACTCTAGCCTGCTGAATGGTAAATCTTGGGATAAGAAGTTGTAAAAAACTCATAGAATATGTTTTATCCAGCGGTGGGAACAGGCACGTTCCCAAACTGCTTGAAAGGGCAAGACATGGGCAGCATTGATGGAGGTTTTCCACAGCAATGTTCCTTGTTCTAATTTTTCATGGCTACTTTTGTGCCTCAGAGAAAGCAGTCAAGTATGAAGTAGAGCAGGATTCAGTGTGATGAGTGGTAATCCTTTAAATGTCTGATAAAAATCCTACTGGCACCTGAATTTAGTATCTTTACTGTTAACATTTCCAACTTCCCCTCTGGTTTTGATCCTGACAGCATGTAAAGGAGAGGAAACATCCTTCCAAATCTGAACATAGAACATGTGACAGCTGAGAAGTGTGGGATCTTTTCATAAGGAAGATGAAGGTGCTTCAATACTTTTGGTATCTCTGAAAGAAGCCACAGCGAGGTTACCCAATGGGGTTTAAAAATGGACTTGTAAGAGAGCATAGCATCATCCCTGAAAAAAATGCACTGTGGCTTTGATTGAGGCACAAAATTATTAATTGTTCTTGCATGTGTATTTACAGTGGGAAGGCTTGTGTGAGTCTTGGGAAACAGGGATTTGCGTGCTGAGGGAGCTGAGCAGGGTGTGATGAGCATGTCTCCAATTTTATGAGGAATGTACCTCATTTCTTCAGTTTCCTGATAAAATTAGCAGCCTTGTTAGCTGTATCATTTACAGTGAGCAGTTCAACATATGTTCTGAATCAAGTTCACTTTGCTCAAGATTTTCTCTTGTCTCTATTTCAAACAAAGTACCAAACCAGCCTCAGGTCAGTAGCTGTTAGCTTTGCAGGCTGTTGCACTGAAAATCTTTGCACTTGAAATTCTCCTGAAACCTCTGGGAGACAAGCTCCTTTCTGAATTCAGAATAAGAGGAGGTGAATACAGAAATGAGGGAGTGGAGTGAGCAATCAAAGGAAAACTAAACATTCCTCTTCTAGCTCCTAAAGTAAGAACCACCCTGCCTAGCTTGGATTCTACCTGCTTTTTAAAAGCTGTTGACATTAGAAGAGACAGATTTAGCTTGGTGCAATGCACTGCAGAAAATAGCCCTCCTGTCTAACACTGCACTTGCATGGGTGCAGGTCACTGAGAAGGTGACCTGTACTGTCAAGAGTTCTCTTCAGCTGCAGATTAAAAAAACCCAAAACTTTCCAGTGATGTTAATCACTGATTTTTGTCAGTGTTCATTTCATTATCAGCTGAGCTAGGCACATTTATGAAGGCCACACTTAATAATTTATCCCAGGAAAAAAAATACTGCTCAAGGGGCAAGGAAATGTGGGAGATGCTCATTGTGTCCTAATTTACAGTGTCAGATGATACTTATAAAGGTGCAGAGTGTAAGCAGTGGGAATGAGACTTGAGGATTTGTGTATCTTGGCTGTTTTAGAGGATTTGCTGCATATGAATTTCACTCTGTATTAGTTAGAGATTGTTCTGAAGGGTTTTAATGGTGAATGGAAGGTGTCTAAAGCTTTACAGGCACCTCTCTGGGAATGAACTTACTGAACAAAAGGAATAGGAATTTTAGGATGGAAACATGAGGCAAACTCATAGAAATAGAAGTGTAAGTCTTGGATTTATTTTAGGCCTAGTTAATTACATTCATAGTAAACTATCTTGTATTGTTCATGATTGTGAGTTTTTAGAGTTTTTTTGTTTTTTGGGTTTTTTTTTAGCAGGGAGAGAAGGCAGTTTTTAAAATCTTTGGCTGCTTATGCATCTAGCCATTATTATAAGCTTAGAATAAATAAGAAGAAATACTCTTAGAGAAACTGGTCTGCCTTCACAGTGGTGCAGTTCCACCGATTACAATAGGCTTTGTGAGAGAGAAATCAATTTAAAATTAAAGTACTTATATTTATAAAGTGCTCTTTGATCAAGGGCCTCTGCATTGAACGATTCTTACAATGTCTAAAATATAATAAAAAATTCCCTGTTGAAAACATTATCCAGGGCTGTTGCAATAATTTGCTCAAGGCTACAGATCAGAGGAATCAACCAACAATATTCAGTCCACTTTTTTGAAGTGTTCTGACTGCAATTGTTTCTAACATGCTTGACTGATACTGCTGGGGTAGGGGAAAAATAAGTGTGAGAAGAAAGCTATTGTGTGATAATCAGTGAACTGCTTCTGTTATTGTATCCTTATACAAAAAATGCAAATATAAAGTAACCATTACTTTCCAGATGCTATATTGGATTAAAAATGGAGGAAAGAAAAATAGAAGTTCAACAGTCTGTTGGCAAAGACTGAGCAAAGAGTAAACTACTGCTCCTTGCATCTTTTAAAAGGAAGAAAACTGAGCTGTCCCTTTGTGTATAGAGTCATGTGTAGGTACCATTGATTCGACATCAGTACGGCTGCTGGAGAGCTGCAGTTTCCATTCTGCAGGATGGGTTTGACAGCATTTCAAGACTTGATTTTTACCTAGATGGGATAAAAATCTTTCCACAGGGTGGAAAGGCTGCTTCTTCTAGCTAGCTTGATATAATTCCCTACTGCCATCAGCTTTAGTAGCATGACCATTTGAGAGTTTTAATGCATGAGATGCTACATCACCATCCACATCTATGGGCTGAAATCTCCAGACCAGTATTATCTCCCATCCTAGGACTTGTTGGTTCAGTCAGGGAGATAAGTTTGGTGCCAGACAGGAATTTCCTTCCCAGTGGGGACAGTCTGTGGAATGAGATAAGGTTACTTTAGCATTTCTAGCAGAGGTAGATTGATCTTGGGTAAGTGGGAGATAAAATGGCAGATGAAATTCAAACTAGATGAGGCCCGTTGAAGGCAAAAATATCTTGAATAAAATGATGGGCTTTGAACAGGCTGTTACTGCTCAAGAAGAAGATACTGGTGTTGTCCTAAGTCAGCATTGACTTTACTATCTTTTTTCAGTCAAAAAAGAAGGGAATTGAGGTTTGGAATTACTAGAAAAGGAAGGGAGTGCAAACCAGGGATTATTATTAGGTCACTGTGCAAATCCGTGGTTCAGCTGCATCTTGAATACTATGTGGAATTCTGAGTCTTCCATCTCAAGCTGGACATTGTAGAATCATAGAAGAGTCAAAAAGAGTGTCAAATGTGGTCAGAAGACTGAAAAAAGGCTTCCACGGGATGAAAAATGAAGTGGGAAGGGGTTGTAGAGGCAGGTATGATGCAATAAAATGTTCAAGGAGTTGTGAGAGGATCAAAGGGGCTAAATAACAAATAACTGTTTGGTTGTCCTTGTATAAGAAATAGTAGGAATCTTTTAATGGATGGTTGGTTCTTCATACAATATGTAATTGGATTGTGGAACTCCTTGCCAGGGGATTTTAAATTGATAAAGAGGTGAATAAAACCCAAAATCCAACAAACAAACACATACTACTGGATAGGTCAAGGGGAAAAAATTGAACAAAAGAAATCACTTTAGGGATATTAAAGTGTCACTGCTAGACCCAGAAGATTATTTTGGGGTAAGGTACTAGGTGTTTGCATTATCCTCATGCAGTCACTACTGGGCATGCTGAGCTAATTGAATATTTACTATTTAAGCAGTACACTCTTATGAAAAAACCCTATATTTTAAAATGAATAAATAAACTCAGAAGGCTTTTTATACAGCTTCACTTACACTTCTTTTATTTCACCTGTATTAACAGCTGCACTCTATAATCTGAAATATACTGATGTAAGAGTGGGAGGGAAAGCAACTTATATTCCTTGACCTGTTGGCCCACTGAGGAATTAAAGTAGATATTGTAAAAATGCAGGAGTAATAAGGTGAGCAGCAGCATTACAAAAACATTAAACAGGGCTTTACAGTAATTTGCTCAAGGCTGCAGATCAGAGAAATCAAGAAACAATATTCAGTATACTTTTTGAAGTGCAATTGGACTAGGGGAAAAATAAGTTGAGAAGATAACCATTGTGAGAAAATCAGTGAAAATTTGTAATTTGGTAGTTATTATTATTTCATTTCACTGGTGCATGAGTTTTTATGCTTTGTTTTGCTCTGAATACAAGGCTTTTGGGGCTTGTGCAATGACATGGTCAACAAGGAAATCTCTGGTCTTCATTCCAGAGAGAAGCAGCAATTTCTTTCTGTTGGAGTTCCTGGACTATCCATTAATTGGGAAGACTCACTCTTGTCATAGAGAGCCCAGTCATGGAATTTCTATCAAAGGATGCTTATGCTAACCTTAGCTCCATGGGAAAGAAGGTTCGTTTTCCACTGCTGTGGGGCATAGTACCCAAGCAGGGATGTCTTTGGATATACTCCTTAAGAAAACTGTGTTAATATAAAATGGAAGTGGAGACTGCAAAATGGATTTTTCTGGGAATTAGGATTGATTTATTTAATACAGGAAGGATAAATATGCGAGTGTTTCTTTGAGTAAATGACTAGATTATCTTTCTCTTTGTTCCCAGAGTGTGTGTGCTCTCTAGAAATTATCTTCTTAATAAATTAAACAGCAGCAATGTTCATAGTAGAAAAAGTGAAATTAATCTGGCTATTGAACTGCCACAGAAAAAGAAATTGTTTCTCTATAAGCTAAACATGCTTAAATAGAGCTACACAAAAAGAAAAGGGAAATTTTTCTTTCTCCAAAAAGTAATTTTCTTTGACATCATATTGTTTCTAATATTTTTTTTAATAAAACAACCCTGTTTGCAAGTGTTTTGCTACCAAGTGATATGGATGCTTTTTTCCTGAGTAGTAACTCGACTGAAAATGGATTTCCAGAACAGTAATGGATTCTCAATTTATTCTGGTTCAATATGGTAACTAAGTTCCTGCTAACCAATACAAACCCCACAAAATGGGAGGAGTAGCTGAGGTCACTTGGTCTTTTCAGCCTGGAGAAGAGGAGACTGAGGGGAGACCTCGCTGCAATCACAACCTCCTTATGAAGGAAAGCAGAGGAGCGGGCACTAATGCTTTCTCCCTGGTGACCAGTGACAGGACCTAAGAGAAGGTCCTGGAGCTGTGTCAGGTATTAGGAAAAGGTTTTTCACCCAGAGAATAATTGGGCACTGGAACCAGTGCAGAACCCCAGGGCAGTGGTCACAGCACCAAGCCTGACAGAGTCCAAAAAGTGTTTGGATAATGCTCTCAGGCACTTGGTGTGACTATTGAGGATGGTCCTGTGCAGGGCCAGGAGTTGCTCTCAAAGATTTTTGTGGGTCCCTTCTCACTCAGCATATTCTCACCATTTAAAGATTTCATTCCCTGTAGGTTTGAAACAAAGCTTGTAAGGAAAAATCTTCTTACGTTATCCGAAAAATCTTCTTTTCCTAGTTGCCACAGAATAAGTTCATTTGTTAGAACAACACATTAGGCCTAAATGTTTTATATTTTCTCAAAAATTCTATTAGCCAAGAGTTGGATCCTAAAGTATTGGGAATAATTTCAAGTATTGTTTCTTTCTTGGAAAGACCTAAGTTTGTGCAAAGCATTTGAGATGAGGAAAATATTAAGCCCAACACATTTTCACACGCTGTGGTTTGCTCTTTAGTATAACAGTTGTCTGTAGTCACTTGAAGGTAGCGGTGTCAAGACTATGGGCAAATTTTGGTCAGGAATCAATTTCAGGAAAGTTAATATATCTTAACTTGATAGAGTAGGATAATTATCATCCTTATCTGTGGTGGCCTATAGCTGGCCTGTAGGCCCCACAGTTATAATTAATTCCAATCTTATAACTGAAATGTGATTGATTATATAATTACTCTAATTATGTAACTCAACAAGTGAGACCTGTTGGAAAGCAGGCCCAGGAGGTTCAGTCTGCCACTGGCTGGTTGGCCAGGAGGCAGCTGGCTGAGCCGGTGAGGATTGACTGCATGTGCCTTCTCATCTGTACAAGGAGAAGAGGTCCTAATAAACCGGGCTGTTGCTGCATGATCCTCGTGTGTGTGTGTGTGTGTGTCTCTGTGTGTGTGTGTGTGTGTGTGTGTGTGTGTGTGTTGCTTCCCTGCCTCTCAATGCGATACATATCTGTCAACTAGCAGTGTTTTCTAGTTTTATTGCTCTCAGTGCCTGAAAAAATAAGTGCATGAAGCTAACTATATAAAATGTGTGCACTATATCTGTGCTTATCTGTGAAGTTATTTGGCAAATTATGGCTGTTGTTTTGTTTTATTTAGACTACAATTTTTCATTAATCTGTTTGGTGGTGAAGGTGTGTGATACCACCCTGAAACTCTGTTGTTTTTGATGCCATAGTCTTGCCACTGCTTTTAATGGAAGGAAAGCTACATTTTTGATATGCAATGCATAGTTGATAACAAAATCCTTTTCAGTGTTACAAGAATCCCTATGAATTGCAGAGGTTTCAGATGGATTTTGATAGTTTTTTGTTAATGATTGAATTGTTTGTTAATGATGTGGAGGAGTATTTCACCATGGCAGAGAAGATCAATGAACGATGTTTTCCCATAATTTCGGCATGGCCTAGAGCAAGTTCAGCTCAGCTTGGCTCAGAATTTGTTGGGACCTGTGGAAATACATTCTTCTCACCATCTCTTGACATTGTTTGGGCAATGGTTGGCCTTGATGATCTCAAGGATCTTTTACAACCTAAATGATATTATATCAAGACCATCTTAGATTGCAATTTTCACAATGTTATTTCTCTTCAGTTTAGAAAGGTTTCCATGGACTATTTGGGCACACTGGGCTGTGAACATAGCAATCTTTTATCTTTTGGCTATCGTGGCAGAAAGCAGTTGCACTTTTGTAGCTTTCAGTTTAACACAGATTGCATTTTTGATAGCATGTGGTGCATAGACTGTCAAACATTCTGATCATAGGGATGTCTTGGCTGACCACTTGATTATGGCCTCCTATTTGTTCAAGTTCAATAATCACACTGGCAACATCAAAGAAAAGGCAAATATGTATGGATGTCCTGATATGCACATCACCCAGATGTGTTGTTTCATAATAATTCTTAAGAAAGATAATATTTATAAAATATAATCCAGAAAGGGAGAAAACCCCACCCTTTTAAAGGTCTTTGGATTAAAGTACTGTAAACTTCTGATCAGGATAAATGTAGGGATAAATAAGGATATGGTAGGTGGTCAAGTTAAAATAGGTTTATGGGTACAGACCATAATTCAATTCATTCTTTGATGATTCTTTGGTTGTAGAAGTGAATTTTATTTTATTTTATGGGGAAACACAGAAACCAGTTTTGTAGCCATGGTAGAACATGCAAGAAATCTGTAACATGATTGTGAAAGAGGTGACAGTTCTACTTCTTCTATAATATTGGGAGTTGAATTATAGGTATAGCACTGTGATTGTCTGACAACGACACATTTTCAGTATGAACTATTTACATTGGAGCTTTATCTAAGGTTTAACAGTAGCATTGAAGCTGCACTTTTTAATAGTGACAACCTGGACAAGTATGAAAAGATACAGATGGAAAGTGTTTCTATTCTGTTGCTCCATCAAACAACAAGCTGGGAGTGGGGAGGGGGGACAGGCAGGGGAAGGAGAGTAATGTTGAGTGAAGGAGGAAGGGAGTGAAGAGAAATATAGAGGCCTCAGTCGTTCAAGTTGCATCTCTCATTTCTTTTGGTTCCAGCAGTTATTTCCATGCACTCAGGGGTAGACCTAAGAAGCATAAGGTAATTTCTTTTATCCTAATAAAACCCTGGAGAAAATGCTGTTTGTGAACACCATTTGGTTCTTTTATACAAAGACTATAAAATTCAAAATAAATGTTAGTGAGGAGTCAGTCTTTCCTTTTATTGTTGTCTGACAGAAGATATACATGCATCCTGTTTCAAGGATAATAAAATAATTAATTGTGTTGTTTCTTTTGTGGTCCTTTTTATAATAACATCAGATGCATTGGGAATGTAATTCCAAACCTGTGGATAAACCAGTTATGGAGATAGCGAAAAGCAACTGAGAAGTAAGCATAGAATAAGCTTATCTTCATTGAAGTGGTGATTTAATTGCCACCAGTAATTTTTACTTGCATCTTCTGATGCCAGTTTGCTGTGTTGATTCGGGCTGAGGTGCAGTGATGTAATTATAAACTTGTTACTCTGGACTGCTCCTAAAGACCTGGCTTCTAAAGCTGCAGGTGAAGAAATGAAAAATAAAAGATGTACTGATAATGGGGTGTGCTGATTTGAAAGCAAAACCAGTGAGAGACTCCAAGTCAGAAATACAATTTAATAGGAGAGAAAGAGAAAATAAAAGTAAAATAAAAGAAAAGTAAAATAAAAGAAAAAATAAAAGCACTAGCACAAAAGACCACTGACAGAGTCAGACTACATCCTGACACCCTGTTAGTTAGGGTGGTGGTAGCAGTCCAGATGGAGCAGTCTTGTTGAAGCAGTGATCCTGTAGAAAGGTCTGGTAGCTCTTGTCCTCTGGGAATCCAGTGGGTAAGGCCTGCTGTGCTGTACCAAATCCCAGATTATATCCAGGTGGGAATGCTTGGCTCCTCCCCAGAGGCGCAGAGCATCTCACAATGGGAAGAAGTAATTTTATGAATCATGCAGTGGGTCCTTTGCATTGCGCTTTAAACAGAGATGGCTCCCAGAGGGAGTTAACCTGTGAGTCATGGGGCAAGGCTTTGATGGCCCATTAACAGAAGATAGTCCAGAGGGAGGGGGAAAGGGAAACACTGCCCCACCTGGTTCCAACAGCTCGTGAAGGTGGTGATAGAATACATACTTTGGGCACATCTTACATTGCAACCTAAGACATGGGGTTCAAAAACACTGGAACAAATGAAATGAATCAAAGAGTTTGTGCAGAATTCAGCCTGGAATAAGCTGATGAAAATCACTAATTTTTGCTCAAACTCTATGCCATGTTCCAAAGGAGGAAGGATTTTTTTTTGCTGTGTGAAAAATGTTAGAAAATAAATGGGTGAAGAAAACATTTTTAAGCGGTAAAAATGGAATGGGAAAAATAGACTTGGAAACGATAGTGATGTTTCTCTTGGTATTGTTTCAGGGAGATTTTTTTTTTAATCTTTCTTTAGCAACAGTATCACACTTTGGGCCTGTATTCAGTTTGCAGCTTGCATGACATGACTTTTTTTTAGTATTGTTTTTAAGCTATTTCTCTGTCAAAATCACTTAGAATTCTGAACCAGTGGTGCAAATGCTTGCAAAGATCTTAGTGACCTGCACAGAGTCTCCTTGTTTTGGTATCCAGGTTAGTAATGGAAGTTTTGAACAGGCACAGGTCTCAAACACACTCCAAGGTTGAAATAACCCCTGGATTTAACACAAAACTGTTCATAGTCAGCCTTGCACTGACAACTCTTGTCATGCAGTTTTGTTCTGTGGGATCTTGGGTAGAGACAGCATCCATTGCTTCTAAAGACTTTTGAAACGGGCTTATTTTATACACGGAAAGTTTACAGGGTGCTCATACCTCTTCTGCAAAATAGTTGTTGATCTCTAAGGTAGAAATTGTTGAGAAGTCATTTACTATATTTATTTTACCTGGTTTGGTTATGTAATATGATTTCTGCTGTCTTTAAAAATGCAGTACAGTTCGGAAATACAGTGTGATTATTTCTTGTAGCCCTCTCAGATCCTGAAATGGATTTACACTGATTTTCATATAATATTGTATGATGTTTTAGATGGCTAAAACTCCACTTCCTCAATAATTTCTTTGAGTATCTTTGTAACTTCAGACTTCTAATCTCTAACTTGAATCATAGATGGTTTTTTTTTAATATTGAATGAACAACTTGCCCAGTCTTGAATAGGAAGACCAGCTGTTTTCCAGGTACACTGCCCCCTAAACTGACAGATGGTTGAGGAGCAGAATGAAGCCCCCTAATACAAAGGGAAATGGTCAGGGACCTATGCACCCCTTGGATACCTGGAAGTCTATGGGGCTGGAAGTGATCCACCCTGGGCTAATGAGGGATCTGCAGAAGAGCTCACCAAACCACCTCCAATCATTTACCAGCAGACCTGAATAATCAGGGAGACCCAGGTGGCTGGAAGTCAGCAAATGTGACACCCATATACAAGGGCTGGAAGGAGGAGCCGAGGAACTCCAGGCCTGTTGTTCTGATCCCAGTGCCAGGGAAGGTCATGGATCAGATCATCTTGAGTGACACCATGCAGCACATGAAGGAAAACCCAGGGATCAGGCCCAGCCTTTATGAGTTCATAACAGGCAGGTCCTACTTGACCAACCTGGTCTCAAAAGGTGCCCCTCTCAGTGGATGAAGGAAAGGCTGTGGATCTTGTCTATCTGTAGCAGACTGTAGAAAAGCCTTTGACACTGTTTCCCACAGCATTCTCCTGGAGAAATTTGCTTTACATGGCTTGAGATGGGTGCACTTTGGATGGGTAGCAAACTTCATGGATGGCTGGGCCCAGGGAATGTTGGGGAACAGAGTTAGACCCAGCTGGTGGCCAATCATGAGTAATATTTCCCAGTATTGGTGTCAGTCCAGTATCTGCTTAATATGTTTTACAAGTTTAATAACTTCAACAACCTGAACAAGGGGATCAAGGGCACCTTCACTAAGTAGGGGCCAGGGTGTTGATCTGCTGGAGGACAGGAAGGCTCTGCAGAAGGATCTGGACAGGCTGGATCATAGGCTGAGGCCTGTTTTATGAGGTTCAACAAGGCCAAGTGCTGGGTTCTGCACTGGAAAAAAGTGGAGTAGAAGTGCCACTTATCCTGTGGAGTAGAAGGGCCAGATCTTTAAAAGGTACACAGATGTGTGCTAAGGGACAGAGTATAGTGGGTGTTGGCAGTGTCATGTTAATTGTTAGTTATATTAAAGATCTATTCCAACCTGAAATATTCCATGATTCAATGGCTATGTATTTACTGTGCTGAGCTGGAGAGGTTTTACAGAGAAAGAACTTTTCCTCCCTATTTTAAGAAAGGTTGGATACATTTACCTCCCACTCAGCAGCACTTCCAGTCCTCTCGTGGCAGCCAGCAACTGCTTTTTATTCACAGCACACTTCTGGTGTCATTACTTCTCAATTTCTGTCTGCTGCTAACATTAGGGATCCTCCCTAGACGTGTCATCTCTATCCCTGCAAGTCGATATTCATTTATTTCCTTCAAGGTCCACAGCTCTGCCCCATACAACACCAGGGAGAGCCTCAAGGAAGCAGCTGAGCAGGAACATAGGCTCACATTCGGAGAATGCAGAGAATGTCCTAAAGACAATGAGTGGTAATTTACCCAACTGATTATCCACTGCTTTAAAACTCAATCAGCTGTTTACAATGAGCTCTTTCCGGTCATGCACTATGAATCTAATCAAATCATACTGGAAAAACAGCATGGCAGGTTGAGGGCTTTTCCACCCATGTGTGTCTTTTTATAGCTCACTCAGGATAAGGAGAGTAGTTGAAATAAGAACAGGGAAGTGATAAGTCCTACTTTTTTTTTCTTCTTTTTTTTTTAATCCATGAAGGTGAATAATGCAGAATCAAATGCTAGAAGTGTTTTCCTCCTAAATTTTTATTCAGTTTACTCAGTGTGATTTATATTGTATTGCTTTTGGTTATTTCCAGCTATGTTCTTTCTACAGCTGCTAGTCTTGAGTTTGGTCTTTCCCTGAAACCTGTTCACAGAAGGATTTTTCACTTCAGATAACTTGGAAAGGAAGTGTTTTTATGGAAAAGGAAATGCATTTCACCAAGGTTTACATGCTTTTTCCCCCATCCAGAGCAACTTCTTAAGACCCTAGGAGACAGCGATAAGTAAGAATAAATAGGAAAAAGTGTTTCAGGAGCTAACAAACAGAAGACCATGAGGACTCAGCTGAACAATTAATTCACTCTGTTGGCAGATTCAATTACAAATCATTTTTAGGAATTTTCTGAGTCCTTGAAATGGACTCAGATATATGGTTAATGGGCTACTGGCTGAAATTCATTTTATTTTTGGCTGTAGAAAATCCTAGGCTCTCACTAGACTCTCACCTTGGTGAGTCTGATAGAACTGCCGATAAAAACCATCAGTTGGCTTTCAGATGCACCAAGATAGACTTGTCAATCATCCATGGAGATACAGTGCAGCTGCTTCCCAGGGACTATAGCCAAAAGGCCTGTGTCTGCTGAATAAATAGTGCTGAGCAGTCTACATGTGAAGGTATGACATTTATGTGGGTGCTGATAGAAGGGGTAGATGTCTTTTGAATTTTCCATATCTTTTAATAGCCCATTGTATATTCAAAGTGCTTGTGTTGTTGATTTTAATCTATACTACCCAAGATACACATGAAAAGAAACAGAAACTGTAGGTTTCTGATTTCCATCAATGGGAAATACTTGCATCTTTTTGTTATTGTACATCTTGATTTATTTTAAGGCAGTAGTTCATGTTTGTAAAGCATTGCATTTAAATTGACAGTGGGGTGTTAAAGACAGGACCTTTTCACAATGATCAGGAAGTGCAGAGGTTTGTTGACTGGGGATTCACAGCACATTGGAAAGGCAGAGAAAGCTAATTTTAACAGTTTATAGAAGGAATTCCAACATTCAATATAGAGATATGATTCATAAAACCCTCTCATTTCCTCAGTATCCTCACCCTCATTTTTTAAATTCTCATCTGTTGATACTTAAGAGGCACTGAGGTTGACTGAAACTGACTGTGCTCCCTGGCAGAACCTCATGTGTGTAAAGCAGTAATGTTATCTTATTCTGGGATTATTTTACTTTTAAAAGAGTATTTGAGCCCTAGGGTGGGATTGAATACTGGTCCCATTCTTGTAAAAGACTATTTTGACATCAGTGCTGGAGTAAGAGTTGGGTTTGGCCACCTGAATGGATTTTAAGCTTTCTGTTCTAGGTGATGAAAATCCTGTTTGGCCTTGTGCTCTTGATTTATTATTTTGAGGTCTGCATCTACCTGCACGCAATTCTTACAAATGAAGATGAGATTTAAATACTTCTGTTGCTTTCTGCTTAAACAGAAAAAATTGCATTTGGTTGTTGACCTGTAGGGCTGCAAGAGTTCACTCTTCACAATATAAGAGAATCTGAGAGTGGGTCTGAAGGCTGTTTGCAACATGTGAAGGTCTGAATTTTAAATGGGTGTTTTCATCATCAGCTTTAGCAAAACCTTTCTTCTTTCAGCTTCTGCTTGCAGAGATTAAGCCTGCACACCTACATCCTGATCCATGTGGGAAGATGGTTGTGATTCTGCAACTGTCTGGTAAGAATAATTAAGTCATTAGCCATGACTGACAGTGCTAAAAACCAGCTGGAATTTGTACTGATTTTGAATTTTGTTGATTGTTGAATGTCTGGTTGTGAGATATTTCATTGAAAGTGTTTAACTTGTAGCTGTGGCATTGCATGTGTAGTGGGTTTATGAGCCAGATGATGTTCTTCTGTAATGTGTATGAATTTTAGGACTTTTGATTATTTTAGCCAATAATGTTTGTGATACAAACCACATTTTTCAGTAAAGGGTTGAAAGAATTTGTGTTCTGTACAAATTGATGCCTACTATCAGCAATAAGCTGAACAGAGGCACTTGCAGAGTTTTGGGACATTTCTTGAACCTGCCTTGTTGGGCATTTTATTAAACACAAATATCCAAGAGAAGGCTACTGAAATCAACTTTAAAACTCCCATTGATTTCACTAGGCCTTGGACCAGCTTCTAATGGAAGATGACATTAGGCAGAGCATCTGCTTGGACATGAACCATTGTGCATAAACAGGTGCTCTTCCTTATGTCTAGCTGATATTTAGGTTCCGGAGAAAGCATATTTTTGTTGCCAAAAGCTTTATGCTCTAAGAGACTGGTTCATTTTCAAGTTTGGACCTTGCATTTGTCAAGTACAGATAACAATGATTATTGATGTTGAGATATATTATTATTCTGTTCCTACCCATAATAGTCTCCTTTCTAAATTGGTATTTTATTGGCAGTGATAATGATGGGTTGATAGAGTGTAGAAATGTTGAGCAGAGAATTGCTACTCTGGCTTAAAAATCAGGAAGGAATATTGGTGGGGGAGGAGTACCCTGATTTTGGAATATTAGCTTTCAGACTAAAGGAAGCAAAAGGTTGTTGCAGCTCACCTGATGTCATTTATGATAGCAGATCCCTTGTGATTTATGCTTCCTACAGATCTTAAATGAATATATACATTGGACCAGAGTTATCTTCAGTCCTCCCATTCCTAGTTTAAACTGATTGCTTCTGATTCTCCTTGATGAGGATGAGCTGGAGTTTGCATTGTACAGCCTTGGGCTTTCTTGAGTAAAGGGGACAGTACAACATACTCCATAATACTGTACCAGGGCCTTTTTGACTGGTTTTGTGCAGATGACCACCTGGAAGAGCTGTGCAGCTCAGCACACAGTGTTGATATGCTTCTTTGCCCACTGGCAAGAAAAAGGCTACTAAAATTCTGACGGTTTTTCTGTTTGTTCCCCTTCCCCCCCGCCCTTTTATGACTTGCATCCTCTGGGGCCCTGCTCTATTGAGAGCACCATGCTTCACCTTGCACCCTCCAGGGCTAACACATAGTTTAGCAGCATTTTTTATTTTACTAAACTATTGCCAGGTGTAAGTAGACATCAGGTGGCATTTTCTCTATACTCTATCCAATTGTACAAAATATAGTACTTAGGAGCTCTGTAATGGAGCTGCCAGAAAGGAGACATTGAGACCTGTGTCACGAGCTCTCTCCTGAAAATGGTACTGTTTTCACATTGGCTCTTGTCACCCTCTGGTCCCTTACAATGCCAGCAGAAAGCTATGCTTACAGAGACATAAGCTCTTCAGGGTTAAAGGTGATTATTTTAAGACTAAATGCAATGACTCCTTCTGCTACCTTTAAAATAGATCTGGGGAAGGAAAAAAAATAAATCCTGTTGCTTAAAATGCTCCCTGCTCCTCGCATGCTCACTGCTGAGGACCTGTGACCGACTGGTTTGGCTTGGCAGGATTTCCCCTTCCCTGCTGCTTCTCCCCCTGCAGCTGCTCATTTTGGCGCTCGCATGGCTGTACTCGTTGTTAAAAAACACAGCTGCTCTGCATCCACTGTAAGCTCCAGCTATTGATTTAGAGCCTCCAATTTTTATGTGTTGAAAGACAAAATGGTTGTTTAGAGAGGCATTTGTGTGGAACCTGCAGTCAGCCAGGGCCTTGAGGCAGATTAGCCTCAACTTCTCTGTTCAGCTGATGTACCAGAGTACTCAAAGTAGCTCTGAGTCTGTTGTCCTTGTTTTAATATAACAAACACAAAATAATAAGCCAGAACAAGGTAACTACTTTTAGAGAGAATACACAGTTCTATTGGGTCAGGCAGGTTTAAATCAAAAGGTCTGAAAACAAATCTTCCCCTATCTCCAGTGGGTCCTTGAAAAACTGAACCTTCTGACTTTTTAGGGAGAGATCAGTCAACAGTTACTGTCATGGACAAACCAGACATGACTGGAGGAAATTAATTTGTTACCAATCAAATCAGAGTAGGGCAATGAGAAATAAACCCAAATCTTAAAAACACCTCTTCCCCACCCTTCCCTTATTCCCATGCTTAATTTCACTCTTGAATTTTCTTTCCTCCTCTCCAGTGGTGCAGAGGAATGGGGAAAAAGAGCTGTGGTCAGTTCACTGATGTTTTTGCTGCTCCTTCCTTCACAGGGACAGGACTGCTCCACAGTGGGGTTCCTTCCATAAGAGAAAGTTCTCCTTGAACTTGTCCAAAATGATTCCTTCAAATAGGCTGCAGTTCCTCATGAGCTGCTGCCTTTCCAAGGGATGCAGTCCTTCTGGAACAGACTGCTGCAGTGTGGGTTTCCTGTGTGGTTTAAAGTCCTGCTACCATGCTCTTCCCCATAGGCTACAGGAGACTATGAGCTCTGGCACCTGGAGCAGCTCCTCCTCTGCCTTCTTTAATCTTGATGCCTTCAGAGCTGTTCCTCTCACATATTCTCACTTCTCTTACCTCTGCCTACAATTGCTTTTGCACAGTAACATTTTCCTCTTCTTAAATATGTTACCAAAGAGGCACTGTCACCATCCCTGATGGGCTCAGTTTTGGCCAGTGGTGTGCCTGTCTTGGAGCTGGCTGACATTGGCTCTGTGAGACACAGGGAAAACTTCTTGCAGAAACCACCCTTACAGTGCCTCCCCTCTCCCCTAATTCCCAAAATTTTTCTATGCAAATCTGGCCAATAGAGCTTGGGATCACTTTCAAGGATTCTTCATTCTTGAGAAACAGTTTTGGATGTGCAGTGTTTGCTCAGGATGATTTGAATGATGTTTTACAGGAGCACTCCCGGAGTTTATTGCGTTTGCTTTACTTATTTGGCTTGTAGCACTATGGCCCTACATCTCTGAAGGTCCCATGATGATTTGCCCACTGTTTTCACTGGAGTGGAGCAGGACATGAATGTTGGATACAAGGAATGCAACTGCTCTATCTCAATAGCTGCAATGATATGTTTCCTAATCTATCTGATTGTAGGGATGCAGCATTTTCAATTTATTTCAAAATTTCAGCAGCACACAATAAATATTGATGCTACAAGAGATGGAATTATATGTTGTTATCATCCTAGAAATGGTATTTTGAAATTAATCTTGCCAAATCAGTTTTACTGTGACTTTTATTACAGTAGCTTAAATAATGAGCCTGGTAATAAACTGCAAGATACATTTGATTTGTTTTAAATCTACAAGCAAAAAGAAAGAAGTGTCACTTTATATAAAATAAGGGTTTCAAGGTGTAACAGTTTTTAATGAAGGCAGCTATTTGTCAGAAATTATTTGTTCTGTTTAGAGGTAGAATTAGAGCTACATCTCTAAAGGTGGAGTAGGTTTCAGTGTGCTTATTGCCTGCCAAATAGAACTGTCCTTACTTGGAGGATGGGAAGAAGGATGGTTCAGAAGCCTTGGATTAAGTTAGAAAGTGAAGAAAGGAGCTGGTATCTCTATTGATATCTCCATCTGTGTATGCTGAATGTAAGTATTTTGTACTTGGGCAGAGTTGCTGATTTGTCATGGGATGTGTGTTGTGCATTATCAACCTTATGCATTCCCAGGATGTAATTTATGTTGCATCCACACTGGAATCCTGTTGTGCTCAGTAGCTGGGAGTTTATGGTGTGCAGGTTTAGCCGCTGAGGTTATGCGTGTAATATGAGACTGAGGGGGTGTGTTGGTACAAAGTATGGTTTGTATGCACTGCTGAATTCACAGCTGGCTTTTATGCCACGGAAATTATGGTGAAAGAAAATTTTGGGGAATTTATGGCACAAAAAAGGAAGCTTGTCTCATGTTTGGAACTTTGGCACTTCAGTGTCCATATTAAAAGGCCAGCTTTTTGGATTTGGGATGGAACACATGTTCTGTAACTCACTGTGCTCCTAAGTTCTGCATTTGATCTGTCATAAACTCTGTGCCAGTGTGCTCACTTGACAGTCTCTGTTTTGAGCTCTAGCCCAGTATTAGTGAAATGCAGTCAAAGTCCTCTTGGGGAGGCTGTTTGTAAATCACTGCTTGTGCGAACCGCACTACGGTATCTGCAAAAACCAATTCCAGCAAGATGAAAGGGGCCATCATTTAGAAGATGATACCTACTGTGTAGCTAAAGTACTGTTGTAAATGCCAATTTTATTCCAGTTAATAAAATATAATTTTATTAATTAAAGAATTACAAGACAAAAATTTAGGCAAAACCAACAATCAGAAGTACAGCACCGATGCCTGGGATCGACGCTGGGTGAACCAGTCACAGCCCCTAGCGGGCTGTAACCCCTTCGTTCATTAATTGGTCTGTTTCAGGGTCCTTATTTTATACAGTTTATTTGGCCTGCAGCAGAGGATTTCCCCACAGTTCTTTGTGTTCAAGGTGGTTTTTCACATTCATCTCCTCCGTCCTGCTGAAAGGGGCTTCCCCGTGAAAGGATAGGTGTTAATTTCTTCCCTCCGATGTATGAATGGGAGACGAATTTCTGAATGGAAAGGTGTCCCCCTGATAGTATCTCTGGTGATGACTGAGCATTTCGAAGTTCTGCTGCCCCTGGAGGACTGATTTTGATCTTGATTTGCCTTTCATTCTGATGTCAATAGCGATCCCCGGCAAGGCATTGTCCTTCCCTGAATAGTAGTTCCTGGGTGTTGCCCGATTTGAGATTAGCTGGTTTCGTGCCTGACCTGCTTGCAATTTTATTTTACAGAACATATTTACATTCTACATACACCAAAACAGGAATTAATGTACCATATTCATTACAGTACTATAGTCAATTCCTTCCTTTTCTACCCCATGTATTACTCTTTACCTGGGACAAAGAAGACTCATGATAAAGAAGACTCCTTTCACCTCCTGCTTTCCTAATGTAAGATATTAATTAGAAAAAATTCTGGTTCTTTGCAGAAGAGAAATTCTACTGTTTATAAAAATCTATCTTAGCAATGTGAAATAATATCATCCATGAATAAAAGATTTATCCAGCTCTTAATGGGAGAATAATTATTTAGTTATTGCTCAGAGATTTCCAGTATGGTCTCTTTAGATGTGCACTTTCACTGAATGCAGCTTGCATAGGATTTGTTTTATTTTTGTGTAGTGCATTGTTTCACTATAACCCTGTAGCCAAGGTGTCACAATGACTGACATTTGCTGTTTGACCTGCAAGGGACTCCTCGAAAAGCTTCCAAATGTGTGAATGCCTGGGTTTCTCTAACTTGCAGACAAAGTGGCTTCTAAAGGTGTCACAGAGTAGCTCCTTTGCAATGGGGAGGAAACTTATTGGAGCCAGGGTTATGCTATCAGTCACTTGCAGATTTTCAGAATACCTTAGAAACAAGGTGGAGTAGGGGTGCCTCAAAAGTAATTAGTATGTATTATGTTAATGATTTGTTATTTTTGCTTTATTTTGGAAAAAGAAATAAAAACCCTGTGTCACAGAGTTTCACTCCTTAGCTCTAGTCAATCAAGAATTATAAGCAAGCACATTTGAACTCATAATGAACAAGATATGTAGTTGTTTAGTTTTTAATTAGGGAAGGCACGTTGAGTGCACAAGTATAATTACAGGTTTGGGTTTTTTTTAATAGGCCAGCAATTACCAGGAAAAAGGTTATTGACACACAGGAGCCTTATTTATAGATGTAAATTTCCAGTGATGCCAATACAAATGTAAAACTCATCAGGATCCAGCTTTATCTGTAGGCAGATATGAACTTCTGAAGATGTTCTGATGGCTAGATCTGTCCTGGAAATTCCTGTGAGAGAGAGTGAGGTGTTGGGAGGATGTGAGAAACACAAACTGAATAAGGCATACTGAAATTACTGAAAGATAAGCCACCCAAGATGCACACACTACTGGTGCAACTGTGTTTTGGTTTATTTCCTGAATGACAGTAAAGATCTCAGAAAGGTGCAGCCTCTGTAGAAAATATACACATGAGCCTGTGATTCCAACTACTAACAAATAGCTTGGAATAGTGTGTTAGATACAGGAATTTCCATGGCTTTGCTCTGTGACCCCCTTGCCCCCTTCCACCCTCTTTCATTAAATTGCTGAAGAGACTCCCTTTTAACTGTGATGTCTATGAGAGACAGGCTCTTTCCACTGTGGAAAAAAAAAATTAGTTCCCTGCCTCTGGAAAGCTGTTAGTCTGCAGCTTAAGTCTAAGTTATCCTAATGGGTTTTACACTGCCAGATAGCAGGGATTCTGCTCTATGACAGCTCTGCTTTGGAAACTCGCTGCACAGTCCTAATAGTAAAGGATGTAAAGTTTAGTGATTGTTTAGTGATTGTTAAACTGTGACACTGAGAGACAGCACCCTTGAGGTTAAGTCTTCCAAATGAACTGCAACTGCACAACAGTTGCAAGATAAGGAAATTTGTCATCCAGCCACTAGGATCTGACATTGCTTTTGACTGGCAGAAGAGAAGATAAAAACACCTTATGGATTCCTGCAGTCAGAAGCAGAATTTCCCAGTTTGGAGTGAATGTAAAGTCCTTTGTGTCTGTGTATGTTTTATCTTTTGTCTTTATAAATAGCTGATTGTGTTGATGTGCAATGAGTCCAGTTAAAAAGGTCATGTTAAACACCCATGTCCCTTGTAGTAAAGAGTGACAAACCCTTTGTTACAATTTATAATATTTTTTCCTTGAGAGAAGATGACAGTGTCTTTCCTTCATTCCCCTGCTGTTTGAGAACTTCAGCAAGGATATCACAGGTGCTCCCTGACCCTGTTGCAGTGTTTTCTTTCACTTTGTAAAGCTTTATGCAAAGGTGTTATAGGCTGCAAATTTCAGGAGTCTAAAGCCAAGAACAGGGATAATTTTTACTGTCCAAGTTTATACTAAGTTTATCTGAGTACCAAGCCAGGCTTATGACCTTGAGCTGCCACTGAGATTAGTTCAGATGATTAAAGTGTGGTGGTAACTATGCCAAAGTTGGTGGCCACTCACTTGAGTTGGACCTGATGATCCTTGTGGGTCCCTTTCAACTCTGAATATTCTGTGATTGCTGAAAATATTTGGCTTGACAGGCAGATGAGATCTGCTTGCTTTGTTCAGCAGCTTCTTTTAGAGCTGAGCAGGAACTTCTCCAGCCTCAAAATTAACAACTTATAAACTGCTATATTCCAGGTGTCATAGCATGCCCTAAAATGTGAAATCTGTGTGAGAATTTAGGCATTTCAGTAGCTTACTGGTGAACTCTAATATGAAGACTTTTTCATAAAACCCCTTTCCTTTGGACACCAGCTGGTGTAAACTGTAAACTGAAGTTTGATTTCACTGTCTCTGTTCTTTATAGAAGTATAATCCATGATGTTACTGGGAAGATGAAAAAGGAGGATGTCTGGGTTTTTTTGTGAGTTTTGCAGTCCTAATAGTGTTCAAAGATGACTTGCAGAATACTGAAAGTTCTGTCTCTGAGACACCACCATGATAAATAACTAAATAAGATGTTTTTGGGAACAGAGTCCTTTGTAATGCAGACCCTTTGGAAAGCAATAGATCAGACTCCTGGCTGATGTTCTCTGATATCGTTCCATGGCTTGAATATAAATATATGCATATATATATTTAATACTTTCTGCGATTTTGCTCTGTATTTCTAGGAGGTTCTTCACTGAATGCATCAAGATGATCTTGCTGTAGAGCAGATTGTTGGCTTAAAGGATCTTTCTGCCCTTCATGCTACCCTTCAGGTTATAGAACAGTCCTTTTTCTTTTACATTTTGATATATTTAAGTGTTTGGGGTTTTGGGGGGGGTTTGTTTTGTTTTGTTTTGTTTGTTTTGTATTTTTTGCGTTTTTTTTCTTGTTTTTCCTGAGAAGAGGTCTAAGAAATTGTGTGCTTTATCTCAAATTGAAACTATCCTATATGAAATTTCAACACTCACTTTTATATGCTCCACATACTTTAATATGTTTCTGACTATGAAGTCAAATGCATCTTCTCAACAAATAGCTTATTCTTTACTGCTGTTTCACTCTGCAAAGCATCTCCTGTAATATGTTTTACTTCTCAGTAGCAATTCAGCTCAGTTAATATACTACAAGGGTAGAACTTATATTAAATCTGTGAAATGACTGCTCCCCCAAAAATCACAGAATCACAGAATAAGCTGAGTTGGAAGGGACCCACAAGGATAACCAAGTCCAACTCCTGGCTCTGCACAGCACCATGCCCAGGAGTCACATCAAATGCCTGAGAACATTGTCTGAAAGCTTCTAGAACTCAGCCAGTCTTGGTGCTGTGACCACTGCCCTGGTGAGCCTGTTCGAGTGCCCAGCCCCTCTCTGGGTGAAAAACCTGTTCCTAATCTCCAACCTAAACCTCTTCTGACATGATTCCAGGCATTCCCTCAGGTCCTGTCACTGGTCAGAGAGAGGAGATCAGTGTCTGCCCCTCTGTTTTCCTTCACAGGAAGTTGTAACTGCAGTGAGGTCCCTCCTCAGTCTACTCCAGGTTGAACAGACCGAGTGATCTCAGCTGCTCCTCACACAGCTTCCCCTCAAGGCCCTCCACCATCCTCATGGTCTCCTTTGGACAGTCCATAGCAGGTTTATCTCTGTTTTCTATTATAGCACTCCCCCAGCACTCAAGGTGAGGCTGCCCCAGCCTAGAGCAGAGCAGGACAATCTCCTCCTTGCCTGGCTGGCTGTGCTGTGCCTGATGCCCCCAGGACAGGGATGTCCCTCCTGGCTGCCAGGTCACTGCTGACTCACGTTCAACTGGACATGGACCAGGACCCCAGGGCCCTTTCCATGGCACTGCTCTCCAGCCTCTTATTCCTCAGCCTGTACATCCAGGGCTGCACAGAACCAGGTGCAGAATCTGGCACTGCACCTTGTTGAACTTCCTATGGTTGGTGATTGCCCAGTCCTTTCATTTGTTGAGGTCTCTCTGCAGGGCTTCCCTGACCTCAAGGGAGTCAACAGCTCCTTGTAGTTTTGTACCATGTGTGAAATTGCTCAGTATCCCTTCCAGTCTGCCTCCAAATTATTTATGGAGATGTTGAAGAGCACAAAGGACAAGGATGTAGCCCTCTGGACCATCACCAGTGACAGGTCAAATGTCTGATGTCCCCACACTGCCACCCTTTGAACCTGCCCTGTGAGCCAGTTGCTCATCCATCTTATGATGTGTTTATCCATCTCACAGAAGAAATTCTGCTAAAATCTTTTAAACATAATCTAATAAAAGAATTTAATGGCTTTAGAAAGTTTCAAGGAAATGCTACAGAACTGCAAAGTATTTACTAGAAGTTGCTTCATTGTGCTTCTAGGTGAGCAGGGGATGACAGCTGCAGTCATGCTGTAGCTGCAAGAGGCACAGCTTGAGGAGAGCACAGCCTGGTGGTACAGCAGCTGAACTGAACTTTTCCCAGACCTCTCCCACAGTGTAAGTGTCCCATCCAGGGCTGCTGCCACTATCCCTCACATGTCTGCTGGAACATCCCTCTGCTTCTGGCTCTCCCACGCCACCAGATAGGCAGGAGAAGTGCAGGCTTGCTCTCATAGCCCTGTTCCCCAGGCAGTGTTTTAGGGTTCTTCACAGACAGACTGCAGTGTCATACTTCTGGGGACTGCTGCTTCCATGGAAACGACACTGTGGTCTTGCTCTGAGGAAGCTGCTTTATGAAACATGATTAAAAGAATACATTTACTTAAAAGCATACATTTACAGCACTAAAGCTGTAAAAAAAGAGAAAATGATAGAATTCATCAAGATGATATTTAATAAGGATTCCTCTCAGCTTGTAAGGCTGTTGTGTCCTGAGGAAATGAGAACTACAGCCTTTCTGTTTCTTTCCTGCCTAAAAAGCCAAATGCAGAAAAGTCTCACTGGATCATCTGCCACTCTTTAGTCCCAGATAAAAAGGCTTCACTCCTCTTTCCTTTCTCTGCCCCTTCTTCCTGGGTCTGGCACTGGAACATGGTTTGGTATTGCTGGGGTTTGTTTTCTTTTCCTTCTCAAGGTCCTTTGAAATATATATCCTTAATTTGTCTCTACAGCTTCACCTTGGTAACTGCTTGGGATTTTTCTCCTATTTTTTAAGGTCTTTTCAGATATGGCAGTAAGATTTTTAAAGATTGTGTTGAAGTTTATTACACATATTTCTTAGGCACTGCTGAAACTTGTTTATTTTCTGCAATATATCTGTTTAGACTATATATGGGATATTCAGTTAATGAGGAGGAAAAAAACCCAACCTTCTCCATTTTAGGGAGCTCTCAGGAGACTTGCCAGATGGAGTGATGTCTTATACTGGGGTGCTCATGGATTTGTTTTGTGAAGGAGATATGCCCCACATTGACCAGGTTGGCTGAAGATATAGAACAAAAAAAGGAGATGGGTAATAGAAGACCAAAACATGTGCATGTCTAATATTTACATGATCATGAATGCAAAAAAAAAAAAAAA
>VXBR01008237.1:442668-460336 GCA_013400215.1 Cisticola juncidis
AAAAGTGGGAATTAATACAGTACTAAGACTGCTGGGGCATGGAGGAACAGCAGCAACACGGCATTCCAGGTTTCTTGATTCTCCCAGTGCACTGAGCTCTTTCAGTGCAAAGCCAGACTACTCAACCAAGATACCCTAAACCCCAGCTTTGCTGGCAAAGAATGCAAAGCATGGAGTTTTATCCATACTATGGTGAAAGTACCAAGGGCGATAGACAAAATTATGAGTAGGATCATTTCAAGCTTGGAAAATCTCTTGGCAGCAGCATCAGTGACAGTCAGCAGCTGGCTGACACTTGTGCAAACTTGGACTCCTTATTTGAATATGGAAGAATTTCTCTACATTTTTAGAAGCACTACTTAGTAGATCATCATGAATGAAGAAAGAATATTTTTATCATCATCTTGGCTTCACTGAAATTTTGGGTGATTGAAAAATATATGATATTTTCTTCAGTTCACTTTCCTGTGATTCATTTATTTAGCTGCTATCTGTATTTTTTTCTTAGATGCCTGTTGTGAAATTCTGGATGTGGTACATCTGCAAGGCTTGCTGTTGCAATAATTAGCATGAAATGATGCAGAAAATTTTTAGGATAACTGAATTATCAATATCTATTTCCTTACAGAGAGACCCCAGTTTTAGTATCAATTAATCTAAATAAGGCTGTAAAAGCAGAGAAAAAAAGTGTGCATATTAATGATTTATTTTAAAATCACAGACATTGTGTATGTTTTCTGAATATAAAACTGGTTGATGGAGAAAAGAAAGAAACTTTCTCTTTTCAACATTGGCCAGACTGAACCCCACAGAAGTTTTTCAGAGGACTGGGATGTCTTAGTTGCTTTTAGCATCTGTGGTGTTCTATAAACCTTCCGGGCACACAGAAGACACTCACTACTCCATCACTGGAAATTTTATAATACTAGTTTACTGTGACAGGCAAGGATTTAGACTACTGTGACAGGCAAGGATTAAGAAATTAGTTTGACAGAATGATCTTTTTGCCTCTTTCCTAACCTCACTTGAGAAAACATGGAAGCATATGAACTTAGAGGTCTACTTCCATTTTAGTGCCCAAGGATTTAAACATTTCCTGGAGAGTGTTGTAGAGTTCTGGCTCAGGAATGAAGCCTCAGTGATGGAGTCTTGTAAGAAAAGAGAAAGAAGCTTGTTGAACACGATTTGCTGGTTTTTTTTTTGTTTTTNGTTGTTGTTGTTGTTTCCTTAAAATCTTCTGCTTCCAAGGATACCGTTGGTTCATTCGACCCTCCATCTGTAAAATGCTAGGCAGGGAGGGATTTGCGTGAACGTAGACTTGAGAGGAGGGAAAAGGCAGATTTGATTCTCCCACATGGAGTGATAAGCTCTGCCCTAAGGGGATGCTCAAACCCGCCCCAGGCGCTGTGCAAAAGGATGGAAGGCAAGGCGTTGGTGTGTTTGTGGAGTGGAGGTGGTGATAGTTGAGTTGGTGGTCTGGTTATTGCACCTGCCTCTAAGTAGCTGCCGATCTTCCAGTGTGTTGTTCACTGAGAAAGCTGTAGCTGGTGGGCAAGTCTGAGGGTGCCTCTGCAGCTTGCTGTCGAGTAGGAGACAGATGGGAGCACAAATGGACTTCGTTCCTAAAATGAAGAGATTTAAGGAAGTGGGTGGGACAATCACGTGGCCATCTGCTCAGTGGCGCAAGAGAATTTTCAACTGTTGCAGCAAATTAAGTGATGACCGCGGTTTAAAAAAAAACACACAGTATTATTTTACTCTCAGTTTTCTTCTGAGCAAATTATTTTGTGACTATCTCAGTTACACACTGAAAATATTTTTTGGCAACCTGTAAAAAACACAAGTTTTTTAAATGCAGACATCCTGGAATGAACACGAGAGGAAAAAAACCCCCACCCAAACAAATCTATTGGGAGAGAAATGTAGAACACTGTAAATAATCTCAGACAAGTACAACTGTAATAGAATAAATTTATCCTGACTCCATTCATTAATCCATATTTATTCATGTAACAAATAGAGTTCAGAAACATAAATTTAATTTGTATCTTGTTGCCTGAATGCATATGAGAAGGCTGCTAAATTTGCTTATATAAATGTTCCAATATTTTATACATTTTCATCAGAAGTAATAAATCGTATTTACTCTCTGTTTTCTTTTAGTGTACAGAAACAAAATTATCTTTAGATACATTCCTATTTAAAGTTTTTAAGAAGTGATCTTCAAAGTGACTTATAATTTCTGTTCAAACTATGGGATAAAGAATCAAATATAAATACAAGCTGAATGGATTTCATAGATAAATGCTACTGCTTAGTCTAAATGTCATTGTATCATTCCCATGTGTGTAGCTGAAAAAATGCCATTTTCCCAGGAGAGGCTATTTTCTACAACCTTGCAGAGGTGGAATACACTGAACACATTTACTTGCTCATGTCAGGCTGCCCTTCACAATGAGCATAGTTTCTCCTCTGATTGTCTACAAATCACCCCAAGAAGATGAAATGCCAGTTTCAGAGAAAATTACCACTACTACATTCAGCTCCTGGTATTCAGTCAGATAATTACTGATGTTTGTCATTAAATTTGGGAAAATGTATGTTCCTTTTGACTCCAGTTTTCATATTTTTGTGTCTCACTTAGATTGAAATGTCAGATAGCTGCAAATGGTTTTGTACTAATAATTAATTAAACCATAAAGAAACCAGCCAAAGCTATGTTGCCTTTTCAGTAAAAGCAATTGTTTATTCCAGCTGTGTTCTCCAGAGCAATCTTTCAAAATTAGTATTGGAATTCTTTAATCCAGATTGCCATATATTTAATTGTCTTTCATTAGTCCTCATTTCTGCTCTTTTATTTTGCCTTTCTCTTTGTTCCAACTATTTTTCATGTCAGTACTTTCTGCTTTCCAAATTGTTTAAAGCAAGCCAAATGATCCAAATCACATAAAGATTTTGAACTTCAAATTAAGCCACATAATTTATCCATTGTGAATTTTTGTCATATTACTTAAAATTTTTGAGCAGAAAAAGTCACAGTTAAAATCACAAATTTCAGTCCTGGTTTCATTAATATATAGATACTAGAAATAAAATACCAGTTTATGTAGCATATAGACTGGAGTTGGTATACTTTGTGACTGGTCAGGCCCTGGATCAAAAAGGCTGACCCAACTGCTTTGTGATTTGAGCTAAACACAGTCTCAAAGAAATGTACCAGAAAATGTAAGAGATCAGCAGATACCATGGTAATGATGGTTGTGGGAAATCTCTTTCCAGTAATCTGAACAGAATCACTGCATATGAAGCTTACCAGGGTGAGGTAAAAAGGCAGTATTATATAGCAACAGTCTTTGGATTTTGACATAGACATACTGGGCCACATAAACATTAGATTTGGGATTTATCTGCCCTACCCAAGGTAGCTGAAAGTGGCATGTTTACTGTAACAGGATTTCGTAGAGAACATGGACATGACATATTATGGAATGAGGTTTGAGCTATCCCAAACTGGGCCTCAGGTTTGGGTCTGCTGGCCTCAGTTTTGGGTGTAGAAGTAGATGAGCCTGTGGTGCAGTTAGAATTTAGGTTAAGATGTGTGTATGGATTAGATGGAACAGTTAGAGTAGATTCACGGTAGCTGCCTTAAACTGAGATTGTTTGCATTCCTTTTCACACTGAATGCCAATCAGAAAACACTTGTAACTGTAAATTACTTGAAAATATATAACCAGCCATTTTGGGAATAAAGAGGAGAACGTATGATTTCACCATATTGGTTGTGTTCTGCTTTGCTCTGTCCAGTTTCCATATAGTTAACAGAGACCCCTGGTTTCAGTCTGCATCCATGTTCATTATTTTCTATCTCTTGTTTTGTTGTTGAAAAGAGATTGCCACTTCTTCATGGGTGATTCTATCCTAGGATAGAGGTGTCTGAAAACTGCTGGATGAGATGTGGTGATAATCTTTCATGCCTCAGTTTTTGGATGTTTCACTTAGAAGTGAAGCCCTTGTCCTGATTAAAATGTTAGATCTCTGTAAGACAGCTCGCACCGGGCACCCAAATGTGAGAGGAATTGCTTCAGGTTTGAGTATGATGTAGTAAGGAGCACAAGTAACACTGATATCTAGAAAGTCAAGAGAATTTTATAGCTGGAACCTGAAAACTGAATCTATGCATTGTTACCTGGGAAAGAACAATTTTTCACATTGAGTTTGGTTTTGGCTACTGTTCTTCATGTGTGGGTAGGTAGAAATAGTCTTGCATTGCTACTGCTGCTGCTGCTTTTGTCATCTTTGTCCTTCTGTGAGGAAAACAAGCAACCACTTTTTGTCATGTTTATTATGCTTCTAGTGTTTTCCTTCCATCTGTGTACTATCATACACAAAAAGCTGGGAGGCATCAGATAAAGTAGTCTGCAGAGATTATCTCAGCTCAAAGCAAACATGCAGGGTCTGATTCCAACACCCTCTTTTTGCAGTCCCTCCACTGACTATCTAAAATAAATAAAACACAAAAAATTATGAGGAATGAAAATGCCTGTCTCATCATGCCTCAGCTTGATTAGTCAGTTAAAATAGTGAACAGGAGAAATATTTTCACAATGTGTTTTGTTAGAATGATTGAGAGGGAAACACCCAATGGCAGGTAAAGATGCTTTGAGCTTCCCTACCACAAATGTGTGCAGGTATCCATGCTTTGCTAACCTGTATAGATTAACTGAGGACTTGTAAAATGTAGGCACAAAACTGGGGCTTTGAAATTTGCACCCAGATACTTTTGAAAACAGTAAAAGACTAGTTGGGAATTTGGCATGAGCTATTGATTTCCAGAGTGCTTTTTGTCTTAATATAGAGCTCTTACCTGAGTTCACTGAGTATATGACAATACAAATAACTGAATTGCTCAAATCCCATTCAACTATTTTGCTGCATTTTGTCATAATAGCATTGGTTATTAAAAGTCTATTATGCACCTAATGGGAATCATGACATGGCCAAGTGGTAATCATTACTAACACCACGAGTTCAGACCCTTATCTTTAAATGTTATGTTTGGCAGTTTTTTGAGTTGCAAGTTGTCAGAGTGCAGAATTGTTCTGCCAATGTGATACAGATCAAATGATAGGCACATCCTAAATTTCATTCCATTCACAAATGGAACTGAGCAATTGATGCCATTAGTTCCTAATCTGTGAGGCATGGAGGAGGTGACAAAGAGGCAGCAGAGACTATAAGAAAAGGTTTATTACAGGAAGTTTTCAGCTGTGTTAGTTACAGATTACAGTGGATACCAGTTAACTTTTTAAGGCTGAAAAAGCTGGGGGAGATCTGTTGATCGTTGCTCCAAGGGCTCCTCTCTGCCTTTACAGCCCTATGAAGGCTACAGAAAGCATTGGTGAAGCCAAGGTTTCAAGGTGCGTAAATTGATTTTATTATTTGGACCTTGGCTGAACTACTGAGAGTCAGACAAACTGCTGAATCTATGTGGATCCTTAGCTGGCACAATTTGTCGTTTATAGGTGAGTATGATGAAGAGGAACTCAGCCTAATTCCAGACTTTTGGATGTACTTGTAAACATGAGAATGGGATGAATTTGAGTTGCTGTGTGTTTTCTGTTGATTCACAAAGCCAGCAAATTGAGCTTTGTTGAGACAAATTATTACTTTCTCGTACTGCTGTAGTCATGTTCTCAGCAGCAGCAGGTGAGGTTAGATGTGCAGTCTGACTTAGTTAAGCTTACTTTTCAGAGCTAATTCATCTATTGGTGGCAAATAGAATTTTTCCTCCTTTGACGTGCTTCAAAATACATTTTTCATACAGTCTCCCTTAGCTGAAGACACGCAGAAAAAGAATTGAGATGAAAGCATTTACATTCCTTCTATCACTGGCTGCAAGATAGGATCCTACAGCAGCTGCCTCATTATTGAAACATTTGTTTCCCATTGAGGTTTCTGTTGACCTCCACCGAAGCTTTGTTTATGGGGAGAGCAATGAGCTCTCAGTGTTTTGTTTGGTTCCACCACATGGGACAGGTTCTGCAACCAAAGTAGACTGCTTAGGTCTCACACTTGAGTGGGAAAGGCATTAATGCCAGCACACTGCCAAACTCTAAAAGCAATGGGATCGTTTAGGCTTTGGAAGGATCTCATTTGGTGAATTTACTGCATGATCTCCCTGTTTATTTTGTTTTCATTTCTTGTGGTATAGCACTTTATTTCTCTGTCCAGCTTTCCTTCTCACAGTCTAATTCCTTTGTGAGGATCAGACAACTGCTGTCAGATTTCTCACTTTCTGCAGCTGATTTTTTATTCATTTAGGAAAAGGTTTTGAGCAAGGCTGCATGGTCCAATGGTAGAAAACAAGCAGTGACAAAGATTGCTCCATACTGTTGTAAGCCTTTTTTATAGGGCTGAGAAGGGTTAGATTGTGACTGACATGGTTTCACACAGCCCCACTGCTTTCGTTTGCTTTGCAGCAGATAAAACTTCTATTGTCTTGCTATGATGTCAGTGTGCTTTATAGGTAAAATATTTTAAATCCGAGGTCCAGGTTCTGGATCTAGAACCTCTGGTTAAAATGAGCTTCAGAGGCAGTGAGAAAAGCTTTTATTTTCCTAGCTGATGAATCAAGCCTGTGGTTCCCACCCTTGAAGCAAATCTGCCCTTCCTCCTTCTCCTCATCCCACCCCACACTCTTTTCAGGGTCCCACAAAGAGGGCACTGCTGGTGTAAGGGAAAGGTGAAGCTGGCAATGGTGGGATGGAAAGGCTCCAGGCTGGAAAAATACAAAGGCTTTGCAACAGCCAGAAGAAATCGAGTGATGAGATTGGCAGTGTGGTCCCCAGTTTGATGTTTTCCACAGAGATCAGTGAGTGACCCTGGAGTTTTTGCTCCATGTGCGCATCTCCCCTCCCTCAGGTAACGTCACCCCATGGAGACTGCGCTGTGCCGTGTGACACAGGTAGCTCCCAGAGGGAAAGCAAGAGTGCTGTACACCTCCTACGCTCTATGGAGAGGACTGTGCAGGGTAATTTGTGGCTTTAATTGCTGAGGAGCTCCAGGGACTGTGAGGAGGCGTCAAAACTGCGCTGCCCGCAGCGCTCCCGAGAGACCCGGGAGCTTGGGAGTGGCCAGAGTGGGCGGATGCTGCGCTAAATGTGTCAACAAACTTTCACAAAGGATAAAATTAGTAGGCGAGGAGTGAATGTGATGCGTTGGAAAAGTGCCAGTGTGGCTTTTTTTCCTGGGGACATAATGCCTCAGAAATGTCCCGGCTTTCTCTGGAGCAAAAAAACCTAAGTAGATGGTGAATCAGGGAATGAGCCAGATAAAATTACTGAGAACACTGGAAGCTGAAGTAAAGTAAATTTATTTAATTAAAGTAAGCACAATTTATTTAAAGTAAATAAACTGTCACATGGGAAACATTCTCATGGATTAATAAATTGTTAAGAAGGAAGATTTGTTGTACTACTTCTGACTTCTCTGTTTTTCTGCTGTTCATCTTTCTATAGCAATGATTAAAGGTACATAATGGGGTGAATGATCAGATTTTGGGTCTAATGTAATTTATCCATTCTTATGATTTTGATAGCTGCACCATTTAAAAACTTCCCGTTTGAATTCTTGTCTTATTTTCACCAAAGTGTGATAATTCTATTTTCTGGAAATATTTTTGCCTCAATTGAAGTATTTGGTGAAGAGAAAAAGTTGATTTGTTGTCTTAAATTGAGTGTGATAGGAATCAAAAGCTTAACTTGTATTAAGGAATGCTCTTTTACTGAGAAACTAATTAAGAAATGAAATTTTACTGCAGAAACTGAGAATATATGGTGGCAAAAATAATTACTAGTATGTCAGTAGGAACACCACATTGAAGCAGAAATAATTTAAGATATTTCAGGCACAGTTAATGATTTTCATTCACTGGAAATTTTTTCCAAGCATCATTGTAACTTTTTGAGGGTAATTTAAAATAATCTAATGATCTAAATGGTTTACAATCCTGAGGTTTAGCATACATTACCACTGCTGCTTGAAGAACTTTTCAGAGACATTGTCAGCGCTGGTTTGAATGTTATTTCAGTACAAAACAAATTTCTAATCCCTATTGTTACAAAATTACTGTTGCATTTCTTAAACGCCTTGTTAAAGATTTTAGAAGAGGTAAGGAAGTCATCTAAGCTTTCTTGTTTGCCCCCAGGTTGTAGAAACGTCTAACCCTGAACGTCTGAAGGGACTAATTAATTCAAAGTGGAAGAGCTGAATGTGCTGTGTGGGTGGATGAGTGGTGCTCGTGCTGGTGGTAATCCCTGCAGGAACTAATTTATCCTGAAAGTGGCAGGTAGCTAAGGAAGCTGCCTTTGACTAGATTTTGTTTCAAGAAGTCACTTTTCCTTCCCTTTAGTGCATCCTGTTAAATGCTAAAATGGAGTTTGAGAAGTGTCAATAGGACCCTGCTAACATGAAAGTTCTGCCTGTGCGAGCAGCGGGGTTGTTGATGAAGTGCCATGGTATTTGCAATGTGAAATATAAGGCAACCTTAAAGCTGACTGTACTGAACTTACTGCTGAGTATTTACTGAGCAAATTGAGTGCTGCTGCTGCAAGATGAGCTGGTGTAACTGGTCTTGACTGAGGTTCAATTTATCTGAGTGGTGCTGCCCTGTTAGGAGTGTGGTTTTGGAAGTTGATTGTTGCGCTCTCACGATGAGCTTGATGTGCTGTCAGAATTCATCCACACTTGGCTGTGAGTCAGCATTTTAAACCTAGTGCTGAGTTCCACTTGTTCTCACTCTGTATTAGTGAGACACAGGCTGGTGTTTCCTCTGCCCCTCTCAGGGGGTCCCTGAAAAGCAGGGAACAGTTTTAGGCCACAAATCCACAAGAATTCACCTGTGTAATTAATGCGTAGACAATCAAATGAATAAAAAAAGAATTTTATTAATAGTTTACAAAATAAAATTTGGAAACAGAATTTACAAAACGAAAAAGCCACAAAGTCAGTGTCGAGCCCGTGGTCGACACTAGATGAACTTCAGCCTCTATCGCACCGAAGCTTCCCTGTTCACAATTTCGGTCCCAACAACGTCAGTTTATATACAGTTTTTGGTCGGACAGGGCATTGCTTCATACTTCTTTGTCTTTTCGACTCCTTTTCCATATTCATGTAATTCTGTCCTCACTGCTGGATGGTTGATTTGATTTTCGAGTAGAGATGAATACTTGATTCGATTTCTGGGAATCTTGTATTGGGATGCACACTCTGGATGAAGGAGGCTAGATCCATATCAAGTGATAATCCTTGGTCGTTGTCAAGTCCATCTCCAGAGTGGGTTTATCTCTTCTTATAGTCACTCTCTTTTTGTTGAAAAATGTTGTCCTTGCCTGAGTTTCGGGAAAGGGCATTTACAATTCCTGATCATTTTACTTTATTTCCAAGCCTGAGTGACTGCTACCATATTCCTCCTAAAACGTGACTGATTTTAGACCATGGATCACAAATGTGGTTATTACACATCATATTACAGAACATGAATGTTTTTACATTTTTATTGTATGAACATGAATTATCTCACATCATATATTACAACCTGCAAAGAAGAGTTGTGCAGCCTGTTTTTGTTTTTTTTAAATGCAAATGTTCATGGCAAATGTCCCCTCTTACTCAAATTTGAGAGAACATAGGTGTTTTCAGTACTGGAACTATGCTGAATGTAGGCAGGGGCATCAAAGGGATCTCCTCAGTACTGACTGGTGCAGGACATTTATCAGGTCACAGCAGAGATATTTCTATTCCAATTCAGGTTTTCAAGCCCTACTGCCTTGGATACACATTTTTAGCTTTTCCAAACCAGCTGAGCAAACCCTTAGGATTGAAGTAGGTTGCACAGAGAGGTGACATTTCTTTTATGATACGGCAGTGCAGCATTTCCTAATATATACTGAAATGATTAATGTCTTCTATCAAACACAGCAGTAGTAGCTGGAATTGTTCACCCTTCACCATTTCTTCATATTATGTGGAGAAGACCCTGGTCTAGAGGGATTATAACCATGTGTTCATTTTTTTTTTTCAGTTCATGAACTAACAAGGACAGTAATTGATGGCTGGATAAGGTAAACATTTAGGATCATTGTTAGATTACTAAGGAAAGTGTTTTGAGGAGCTGATGTCACATATGTGAAATTTGCTCTGGCTCTTTTGGCTCTTTGGGATGGACTAGAAGAGCAGCTAAGGTAGGACAGTGTCTTAGGGAGGAGCTTTTTGGAGGGAGCAAGTGCAAGGCATGAAGCACAAGTCTCTGTGTATTCAAGCTGTGCTGTGGCACAGGACTGCATAGGCTCTGTGTGTACCTCTGACACAAGAGTAGAATTAGAACAAAAGCCTTTAAGGCATCTGTATTTGACCCAGAGATGGAAACAGGTTCTCTGTTTTTGTTTTTTTTTTTTCCTCAGAGCAAGACTGGAAAGACCTTGCTGGCTGGATCTTCTTTCTGAGATTATTTCTGGATGCAGGTAGAAGTGAAATGGGAATGGTGTAGCATCCTGCTGTGGAGAACCAGTGGAGAGCACCATCCTCTCTAAGCCAGGGGGATGATCACTTTGTGCAGGTTGGGGTTTTTTTCTGTGCTTTGTCACGTTGCAGGCATTGAAATATCAAATGATTTGATATTGGCCTTAATTCATGTTTTCACAATCAGTTTTTTACCAACACGAACAACTGGTTTAATGAATTACATGTACCTCTATTCTATGTGTATCTTGTGCTGCCAGTTTTCAGACAGTGAACACTGAATCTGTTGGTGTGAACACAACTGATCTGTTGGCTTTCCCTCACAGCCCTACAATCCTGTGACTATTTGGGGAAATATCAATGCTTCAAACATAATATCCTTTTGTCCTAAATGGAGCCATCTTCTCTCCCATTTTATTTAATCTCTAGGGTGGTTGTTCTGGTGAGAACCCTTCTTACACTGTTAAACAGCACAAATCTCTGCTTACAAGAGCTGTTGCCCCACATTTTCATGTAATATCAGCTGGCAGGTCCTAACTACTGTAGCTGTCTTGTGAGGGCTGTGGTGACAAAGATAAACCTCAGGCCAATTTTCTGAACAGAATCAGTCAGTTTGAGCAAGTCTTCTTGTTTGGAAATTAGATAATGATGATCTTAGCTGTAACATTTTAAATTATAGAGTAAATAAAGAGCTGGATGCTTCCTCATATAGTTAGCTCCTAATTATCATCTCCAGTGGCAGTGACTGGATATGTTGATATTTATGATGGATATAGAGGCTGTTCCAAAATTTCTTTAGGCAACAGTCTGGAAAATCCACATTTGCTTACACCGTGCAGAATAACATCTGGGTTTCTGTCATTCTTGACAATAGGCACTAACTATATTTTACAATGACATGAATTTCCCAGAGAGACAGTAGTTATTGATCCATAAATGGCAAGATTTTTCTTTTTTTGTGTGTGTGTGTGTCTTCAGAATTAGAGGTTTTCTGTGTTAAAAATACAGAGGTGTGCTTGGAAGAAGGCAACAGCTAGATAGACAGGATTCACACAGCCAGGTGGTTTCAAGCTGGTCTCACTGGACATGTTGAGCAGTGCCCAAATGGTCTAAATTAGCAGCTCTGGGTTTCTTGGAATTTCTATTTGTGACTGATAACATCAAGGATCTCCACCTGAAACCTCTTTGGGTCTTGGGCAAAGCTTCTCCAAATATACAAACTTTTCTGAACTATTAGCTAAGTGAAATCAGAGTTTCATGGGAGTAGATTTTTAACCATAATCCAGAGTGTGACTCCCAGCATGAGAATGCTGAGAAACTGGGAGAGGCAGATTGAAGTCCCCTTCACTATTATCCTTACTCTTCTCATCTCTAAGGGTTGAATAGGGAAAATTACTTTCTCCGTGGCTGAGGGACCACATTGCTCCAGGCCTTGGTGTTCAGAACTCACACAATGGCTTTGCTGTGAACCAGCTGGAGTTTCAAACCCCAGCCTCCTGATGAGATCACTTAGAAAGCATCAGGAGAAAGCAGAAATTCTGTGTAGGGCTGTGACAAAAGATTTCCTGTACACCTGGCTATAATTGTGTGGCAAGCCTGGGCTGCAGGTTGTCCTAACTAGGGCATTTTGCAAGATAATTTTGTCAGGAAACATAGTTTGCAGCAAATAAGTCACCAGCTTTTGGGGCTTAAAATAGGTAATTTAATCCCATTAAATTTCTTTTCCTCATTTATAGCAGCTCTAGCAGCAAGCAAAACAGTGAGTCTGTGCCATTAAAACTTTCCTGATGCAGCCTTTGCCAAAGACTTCATGGACACTGCCATTAAGGCTTCCTGAGAGACTGCTTTGAGCAGCAGAAAATGTGCTATATTTTCTGGATGTCCTCATAAGGGTAATGTGAAATCAGACTTAGTGTCTCAAAGCAAAGCATGCATTTAATGAGCCAATAAATAACCAGACATCAGATGTGATGCTGGTTAAACTATGACTACGGAGAAATATAGATCATGTGCTTTTCACAGAATCACTGAGGTTGGAAAAGATTTGAGATCATTCAGTGATCTCACCCACTTCCCTGGGCTACCCACTTTCCTACATACTACTGCAGAATATTTATTCTGCTGTATTTTCCCTCTGGACTGATTGCAGACAAGCTATTAAATGAAAATGAGCAAATGGTGCTTTTTAGTCTTGACCACCTAAAAAGTTCCTTCCTGAGAAGTCTTAACTTTCACCTCAGTAACTCCTTCTGTATATGGTTTGTAGGGTACTCTATAGTAAAATATAAATTAAATTCTCTTCCATTTATGATATATATTTTCATTTCAACTATTTTTTTAATTACCCAGGTAATTTTGTTTCCAAAGATGAAGTCCCTGCTGTCAAACACATTAAAAAATCCCATCCTGTCTGAAAGTTAAATTTTTTAATACTTTTTTTTTTTCCCATGCAGGCTGTTGGAGGGCTCTGAAATGTGTTTTAAAAGACTTAAGAAAGACTTTGAGCTTAAAATCCAGCCTGCAATGTGGAAAAAAAAGTTTTATTTGGCCCCACTGTAATGATCAGTGAATGAGGCACCATTTCTGTGTTAAGAGGGAAAGTTCTAAGCTTCATTTTGTGGGTAGTTTCATTTCAGCAGACTTTCAGCTTCCAGAAGAGTTGGCTTTTTCATCTGTGTCTGAATTGGAGCTTGTGTGATGGGCCATTGTTAATAACTAGAGGGGAGGCAACCTCATGTGGATAGGTCAGGGAAGCGTTTTGTAGGTCTGGATGGCTTTTTAAATTTTTTGCTACATTTGAGGTGGATTGACTTGCTGTGGATTGACTTCTCTGTCTATGGCTGTGGTGGCACCAAATATCTGAAGAGTTTGGTTTGACTCTCTGAAAAGCTGTAATGCCTTTGCTGGCCTGACTCTTTCTTAAGGTGTAACATTTCACACTGGAGGGATTTGTTGTGGCAGACTCTGTCCTTTGAAGTAATGTTAGAAATGATCTACAAGTAAGGAAGAACTGCAACAGAATGGAGTTTTATCTTGAAATGAAGTCTGGGCTAGCAATGCACTTTGTAATGAACACTTCTAATATCCCTAGTCCAGTGGCCTGAGACTTATCTGGAATACTTGGCTTTGAGAAGGAGAATGCTTGGTAACAGCTGCAAGGCAAAGCAAATTCTAAGCATTTCACTTGGTTAAAATTACATAAGCAATGGTGCTGAAGAGGTACCAGTTCTGCTACCATATTTATTTTCCCTGTTGCATCTGCAGGCATAGTGTAAGGTCTGTTTCTGTAGTACTCTTGAGTTCATCTGCTTTCTTAATAGAGTTACAGTTAAAGGGATTCAAGACTTTCTTGGATTTTAAAAGCAGCTAGGACCATGCTGGACCTAAAAGCAGTGACAATCCTTTTCTCTCCTTCTTCCTTCTCTCTCTTCCTTCTACTTCCTCTCAAAATATATACTGAGCCAAAGTAAATAATTCCAGTTAATGCCTTTGTAAGGGCCTTGTTGTGTCTGCATAACTACAAGTTGGTTAAGTCTATGTTTGACTTAGCTTTTTGAAGTGCCTTGTTTTATCTGGATGGGTTAAAGTTAAGTCAGTGCTCTTTGGGAAAGTGCTTTACTTTGCTTGGATGTTTTAAAATTTGCCAAGTATCCTGTTCTACCTTAATGTTCTAAAGTTTGTAAGCAAAAGTTTTTTATTCAGCCTTCTGAGAAATTGGTTGTTTCTCCTGCTCATGGCCCAGAGTTACTCTAATTACCTTTCCCTTAAAGTCACTGAGTGAGCCAGGGTTTAACGCCCTGGAGGCTGCCTTTCAGATCAGTGCAGAAAGAATTCAGTGGTGGCACTGGAAGTGAGCAAACTGAGGAGTAATAGCATATCTGCCAAGCCCAGTTCCAGGGCTGATGGGAAGAGTGGGGATGAGTTTGGCTTCCCACAGCCAACTATTGATCCATAGTCTAACCATAGGTGAAAGACAGATCCTGAGCAGTGCTTAGCTGCATGTCAAGCATCACCTGGGTATTGTTTTGTTTGGCTTCTTTTGGTGAATGCACAAAAATATCTTCAAATAGCCATTTGAAGATATTTTTGTGCTTTCACCAAAAGATGTAAAGAACTGTAAATGTTTTATATCTTTGAGATGTAAAGAACTTTCAAAAACAATATAATGGATATTCACAAACCCAACTATTAAACAAAGTTAAAAGTGTGAAAAGCAGTAAAAACCCTCAAGCACTGGCCATTAAACAAGTTTCTGCAGCTTGGTATAAGGAGTAGCTAAATGCCATCCAGAGTTCCCTGGACTGGGACTTTTCATTTGTTTGGATACAGTTCACTTGTTTACAGTTGTGTTCTTGGAGTTAAGACTAGAGGGGTTTACAATGACATCAGCTTTCTGATTCCTTTAGCCCAGACCATTATATTGGACCCTATTTTTTTAGAACAAATATGAAAAGGACATGGCTCTTACAGATATTAGCACTGCATAGTCTATCTTGCAACTACATCCTTACTACCAGTTTATGACCAGGAAACTGAAGCCTCAGGTGGTGAGTATGTGTATACCTCTACAGATTTCAGCTTGAATTGTACTGGCACTTTTAATAGATCTAGTTTGAATTGAAAAAAAAAATCAGTAGCTTTTCTTCTCCATATCACATATGATCACTGTTGCTTCCAGACCACTTTCAGTTCACAAAATTATTTCTAGGTGCGGGAAAACTTCAAAATTTACATAATGGAATTGCTCCATGGCAGTGATGTGGATGATTCTATGATTCTGTTTCCCAAAGAGATGTTATTTGAAAAAAATCAAAGCAAGTGCATTTAGTGCTTGTAAGTATCTGGAGAGAGGTGAAAGTGAAAATAGTAAATGAAGTTGTAATTTACTGAAGAAGAAAAGCAAAGAAAGACAAGTGAGCAGAAGACAATTACTTAGGGGGTAGTTTGAGTATGGACATGTAGTAAGTATTTTGAGTGCTTTGTAAAATGGAGATAGCTTTAACCAGAAGGCAGGGAAAAAATACCACAGGATGGGAAAAATTGTTGGAACAGCTTATTGCTGCCTGTCAAGCTTTCTGACTTGAATATGTGTCTTCCCAAGCAACCTTGAAGCCCTGCAGTTTCAAAAAAACACATGAAGGGATCAGCCATACAGCTGGAAATGAGGTATCTGGGTTTAGCCTAATGAGGATAATTAGTGTCTGACAACCGTGTATGGTCATGAATAGAAACTAGAGCAGCCTTGAAGTAAATATTTGGAGGAAAGAAAATTGTAACTCTGTAGAAGTTTGGGTGTGAAATTGGAACCCAGGTTCATCTCTGTGTTTCTGATGATCTGGATAAAAGCACCAGCAGCAGCCTTTTTTAGGAGAGTTAAAAGTGATGATCAAAGCTAAGTATGTGGGTTTCACTGAGCAGGTGTGTACTGCTTCTCTTTTAGTATGTAATTATGTTCTGATTTTCATGATTCTTTTCATTTAAAGTCCATGATTTAGGACTTTAAGCATTACCAGTTCTGTTCTTCAGAGGAGAAAGTCTAACAAGCAGTACAGAAGAAAGAGTTTAAAAATCAGTGTTTTCTGCACTTGCATATAAGATAACATAGAAATTATGATAAGGTACTTCTCCAAGAAATCTGATTTTGAATTAATTTGAAGGCCTTTAGGGGGAAGAAAAAAATCCACAGGAAACAAACTGCAAACAGATAGATCTGAAAGCAGCAAGGTACGGAATTTGTTAAATGACTATTCTGTCTCCTCCAGGAGGAGGAGAATATGTTCAGAGAAGGGAGATATTAGGTGAACAAGAAGTATTTAAAATACTTTGGCTGATGCATCAAAGTCGTGGTGGAGACAATGACTACAGGCACTCAGTGGTGCTTTCCATGACACTTTGGAGTGGATACAGAAAGAAATCAGGAAATTGGTTTATGGATAAGGCTTGCAAGAAAGGCTTTGAGCTGCTTGGAGATTTTAATTTAATGAGGATGGTGTAAAATTTTGGAAGGGCTGCTTTTGTTAAGTGTCTTTTATATGCAAAATGTTGGAGTGACATGATCTATTTTTGCCCTAGCCTCAGTAAATGAGCCCACTGTGACAGACAGCACTGAAGCTGTGTCTGTCTGGGGTTTTCAGCTACAGATGTCATTATATTCAGCACTATCATGCAAGCACATTTTTGAGGAGCAGCAAAAGAGTGCATTTTGCCTTCAAGAGAGCTGACTTTGAGTAAATGTGAAATTCCCTAGGGATTTTCATTGGAATTCAGTAATATGTTGGAAATAAACAAAGAAATAAAGCTAGTTTCAAAAATAGTGCAATAGATAGGTTGAAAGAACGTTAATAGACTTCTATTTCAACACGGGAAACCAAGCAATATCTAATTGGCAAAAATCTGAAATAGACAATATATAGCTAAAGATTTGATGATTTGAAGCCTTTACTGTGTTTTAAACCTCCCATCCCAACAAATAAACAATCTCCAAATAACAACAGACAAAATAAGGCACTAACCCCCCCTCAATCTGGTAAGTAAGCTGGTGTACTAAAATGCAAAGAAAATGGGGAGTGTAGAGATCAATGAAGATGTCTATACTGGATGTTGCTGTCAGCTTTAGCTAATACAATCCTTGCCACACCTGAAGAATCTGCAACATTGCTTGTGGGACTTTAGGTTAGTGTGTATGCAAGGTTGAAGTAATGCATGATTGACCATAATGTGAAATTGAAAAGAAGCATTTGAGAAAAGATAAGTTTCTTCAGGCAGTCTTGGCTTTCTGCCTTTCTATGAAGCAAGCACAACAGGAACCTTTTTTTAATACCCGGGAAGAAGTGAAAGTGGTTGGTTATAGCAAGGCTGCATGCTCCTAAGCAACTTTCAGAGTTAAAAAGCTGTGGATCCTTACTTTCTTAAAACACTTAATGAAAATTGAGTACTGCTCTGAACTGGCCGACTCAAGGAATGCTAATGTAGCAAATCAGAAAGCTGCATTGTCAAAATGTGCACTAACCTGCTTTTTTTTTTTTTTTTTTTTTCCCCTAAAGAGTTTGTGAGATTGAGCAATTTAGACAGGTTGGCTTCAAACTTAATTGTTCTCCCTCTTTCTCTTTCTCTTTCTCTTTCTTTTCTTTCTTTCTTTTTTCTTTCTTTT